>WUAW01001589.1:102595-122129 GCA_017165845.1 Thaumetopoea pityocampa | reverse complement strand
CTAAGGCTACATCGCCACTTACCATCAGGTGGGATTGTAGTCAAGTGCTAGCTTATTACAATTAAAAAAATGGTACTTAATATTATACATATTAAACGTATTTAGTTGTCAAAATGTATAATGTATATTCAGATAACACAAAAAATATATAATTTGATAACCAAATGAATATATTCGAATGAGCGAATCCACACTATAGGGCAGCCGCGCCCTCACAGGGCGGCCACGGAGTCAAGTTCCTAGGACAGGCATATCAAGATATATCCAAACGACATACTCTCTCGATTGGGATGTTTAAATGGTTTTTTTTCGAAACCAACGGGTTCAATCCTGGCTAGGATTTTTTTAAATCTAACCTACTGTCAATAAGCTCACAAATCCTTTTTAGCGCTTTAACTACAGAACTTTTTGTCACATTGACATCTTCCATTTCAATAGGAGTTCATTCAAAGATAAGTTTAATTAACTCTCTTAATAAGCGGCCAGATCAGCTGTATTTAAAGCGTGTCTATGATCTGTAATAGTCTTTACTGCAACCAAAAACCAATCTTATTCCATAACATTAAGGTTCATAATTAAATGCGCCGACCCCAGAAACTACGTCGGTAGGAGATGCCTCGATATGGCTGTCCTTGGAGTACGATCTCGGGGCCGCCATAAGAAGCGCTGGCTGAATGTTGTGACCAAGGACATGGAAGTCAATGGACCTACGATTGAGGATGTCAAAGACCGAGCAAAGTGGAGGAAACTTAATAGGAAGACGGACCCTGGCAATGGAAGCCGGGATTATATGATATATCGATATATGTCGACGATATATCGACCCCCAGGGGTCAATATAGACAACATTACAATAAGAAATTTAAATGTTTCGAAGCGAGCAGCGTTACCTGCTATCAGAAACACATCAGAAGTAGATGAAGTTGCATAAATTCAATATTAGTCAAGTACCCAAAACCGAAAAATATGGCCGATTAGCCTGAGAGGTAAAAAAGTTTGGGGGCTTCTGGGTTAGATTATGGTCCACCACGTTGGCAGTTTTCACACGCTGTCGCAAAAATCTCTCAGGCAGGCCGGTTTCGATGATTTCCTTCGACGTATGAAACTAGTGACAATTAATTATTAACACGACGAGGACGGCGCACTGTTTGCCGTGTCGCTTCACCGGGCGCCGGAAAAAAAATTATTTTGCTTTATCTGTGGGCGACTTGCACGAAATGTTGTTCAGCGCAACTTCAGACCTAATAGTGTAGTTTCCTTTTACTATACGTTTAGTATATCATGTATGCGGCGCTAAAGGTGTTTATTTTTCAATAAAAAAGTTATTATTAACCACATAAAAATTTTTTTCATCTAACAAAACTGTTATAAAACTGTAGTTGATGCGAGCCACCGGTGGTACACGCTGCGAAATGAACCATTCACGTGTGATCCACCGGTGGTACACGCCGCGAATCGAACCATTTATGTGTGAGCCACCGATGGTACACGCCGCAAGGTAAACCATTCGTGTGTGAGCCACCGATGGTACACGACGCAAGGTAAACCATTCATGTGTGAGTCACCGGTGGTACACGCAGCCAGATGAACCGTTCGCGTGAGCCAACGGTGGTACACGTCGCTAGACGAACCGTCTGCGTGAGCCACCGGTGGTACACGCATTTCTCGTGTTAAATTATTAATAGAGACATGATTTCGAAGACAGACGTGTGCGTCTTGGTTTCGAACTCAAAACCTTGATATGCATGGTTATACCACTAGGTCATACTACCATATCTACTCCCTTGTGTACTTAATAATGCGTACTGTTGAACAGATTTCAAAGAAACTTGTCACACAAATAATATCCTGGATTAAAACGTAGAATACTTTTTACTTTTTTCCCATTTCCGAAGGATCAGCTTCAATATTATTTTAACTCTTCACGAGGGCGAAGCCGCAGGCTGAAGCTAGCTGTTAATAATAGAATAGCTAGTAGTTTTACATTATCTAGTTTCTTTTGGCATGACCTTTGACCGACGAACGATCGATTCTTCTTACCTGCAAGCCAACATCTCGGCCTCCGTCATGTACTCCGTAACGAAGCTGCTCTTGACGAACTCCTTCTCTTGTTTTGGTTTACATAATATGTCCATCTTCGCTTGAGAGAGTGGTCTGAAAGTAATTCATAACAGGTCTGAAGAGATTGACTGAAACCTAGCGGAGTTGACCGCTTGCAATCGCTTTATGATGTTGATAATGGTATATGGCCATGTCTAACAATGGTTCAGTAGTACCACAATAATAAGTTACATCGGCATTATTCGTCGGTGCAGACGAGTGCTAACAAACGCCGATTAAAACCAATTGTAAGCACCAATTCAAGAACTTGTGTGACGATTGACAAGACAATTGTTTCACTACATATAAAGTTGAAAATGTAATGATAGATGAACTCGTGTTATCTCGCTCGTAACATCTGTACACTGGCGTCATAATGGAGCACTCACGTTCAACCAATGACCGACGAGAAATTTACTTATGTAAATGCACAACCTTATAATTGGCTGAAATATTATCGCACTTTTAAAAAAAATATTACTGCGCAGTTGTAACTTATTTTTTCTACCTCCAACCTTAATTTTTATACAATCTGCTCAGCAGTTGAGCCCTGAAGAATTAACAGATAAATCATGCATTTTAAGTGTATTCAAAAATGTTTTTGGAAATATTTATGGCACTACATTCTGACATACGTAGTTGGTCTCATAATGAATTGGCCTACCTATGGAGAAACGAAGAAAATGAAACGATACCAGTTTTATTTTTCAATATAATCTCCGCTAATAGTGATACACTTCTCACATCTGTGAACCAACATCTCTAGGCCTTTATGAGTGGCTTTTCACCCTTATAACGCCATTCCATTGACTCGCGCTTGCTTTCTGGATCATAATGTAAGACCATAGTTTCATCACCAGTCACTCGATCACATTCTTTGGGTTTTCTCCACAAAGATCCAAAAACTGGGAAGCACAGCGCACTCTCCTGTCTCTGAACAGCTGAAAGAAGTTTCGGAACCCATCTGGCACTGACTTTTTTCGTAAGAAGATCTTCACAGATTGCACGAAGGACGGTACATTTAGAGAGCCCAAGTCTAGCTGCCATTTCTCTAATCTTCAAACGGCGGTCACTTAAAACCTCCTCTTCGATAAGAGTAATAGTTTCGGGAGTGAGCACTTCCGCGGGGCGATCGTCATGGCCGATGTCTTTTATCCAATTTTTTTATGGTGAAGTAGTAGTAGATTCTTACGAGGACTAGAGATAACTAAATATCATTATTTTTATATCACCCCTCGTAAATCACACGTAAACCCTACAGTACGACACGACTCCGAAATACCATCGGCTAACTTCGTCAAACTGAACTCTACCGAAGGAATTGCGACTATAAATCTGCTAATGTCATTAAAGCAGCTAAAATCACACTTATAAGTGTTAAGGTTCTTAATTGATCGTAATAATTTATTATTTTTAACATCAAAATTGACGCACAAGCGACAATGAATAAGTGTAGAAGCAGAGTAGATGTTGCTATTGGTCGAACGAGTGGGTACATCTTTGCAACTTTGGAGTCTAGTGGTGTTGGACATAAATGTAAATGATCTGCCACTCACTCAATAGTAAAGTGCGGCATTTCTCCGTTTTCTCCTTCTGCGTTGGACGCGAGAGAGTCCGTGCCGACCACTATATGTGACATCACTCCAGTAATGGGATCACCGATAATCATTTCAGGCACTGAAACAAATATTCGGTTCGATAAATATTCATTATCTACTTGCCATATTTTCAGTTTTGGGTAAACCCTACTTAGCTATTATTTTATTTATTTTTGCAAATTTATTAACTTCAAATGTGCTTTTCACAGCTAGACTAGACAGATGTACGTAATTATCATTTCTGTAAATAATATTATATCTATACTATTATAAAATTTTCAAAAATCAAAGATATTTAAAAACAAACTACACAGATTGACTAACTAAAGGCTTCTGAAACAGAATCCGTCGATGTTTGTTTGTTTGTTCGGGCTTCACGCAAAAACCAGCGGGTAGATTTTGATTAAACCATTACAGTCTTAAAGGTACTATTCCGACTTAATTGATGCGACATGTTTCATCAAAATCGGTCCAGTAGAAGTGAAGATGCAGTTTCATTCCTGTTTTAGTAGCGGCCGCTAAGGTACGAGAGGTCAAGTAAAAGTGGTTCTAAGGCCTTTTTAATAAAATCTATGATTGTGTCGGGATTTCCCATGTAGCGTAAAACGGACATTCACGCGGGCGGAGCCGCGGGCAAAATCTAGTTCTATATAAACAAACAATTTGTGACTTGGTAAGGATAGAACCTAGATCGATAAGTCTCGCAAGACTTGTGAGACTTGTAGTAAGCGCAAAACTGGGTATGCAAGAACAATACCTATACTAAAACCTGATTTACTGGTCAAGATCAAGACTGGGTGAATCTCACCTTGGTCTTGCACAGGCAACATAAATTTCATTACCTTTTCATAGAGAATCGGAAATGATCTAATTTGTGTATGTTCTATCGATTATCAAATCCCTTATATATTGAAAAGGTATCTGCCCAACAATTGTCTTCATAAGGCTAATGGTATATTACCTTCTAGAATGTGATCTTCTAGTCCCAAATTAATGTTATCCCGGACCGCCTGCGCAACATTGTAATGTTCCTCCTTCACGGTGTGGCTGTGAACGCTGCTGATTGATATATAGTCCTGTTCATCAGAGTTGTTGGAGAAGTCGCAATAGATCTTATCGTAATCCGCTTTCGTTTCCATATGGAGTGATGACAGAGACTGGGACATATACGTGTGATCCATACCCTGGGAAATAATATATACAAATAAATAATCACCGTTGGCCCGTGAAAGTTCACTGTTGGACATGGGACTCCTCCATAAATAGGAGGGATTTTGGGGGCTTGGAGATGAGTAACAGGATAACGTTGCTGCACATTATCTCAATACATCCTTTATCTGGTTCTCACAGCATCTACGGGAAGAAATAGAGTGATGCTGTTATTGTGAAGGAATTGTAGGAGAGTCAGAGTGAGTTACATAGACAGACATACATACATACGCTCACGCCGACATCCCATAAGGGTAGGCAGAGACCGTAGTGCATACTACGTACATATATACAGTCACGACTCTTTTTTCTTTAGGCGTAAGCAGAGACCACTTCTTTCCACCTGCTACAATCGTTTAATGTAGCAAAGTGGCTAATCGCAGCCCACGTTTCGCCCCCGCGGGACACGAGTGGTGTCGGGTGGCGAATCACAACGCCGCCATTTTATAATGTTCAAAAGAGTTAAAGTTCAAGTTCCTCATTGCGTTCCCGCGAATTAATGGAGACGAAAGGAAAAAGGGTGAGGTAGGTATTGCGCGAGGAATATGGAAATTAGGAAAAGGACTATAGGATACTACCATCTCGGTAGGAGTAGTAAGAGACAGTAGTAGCTCGGGGAGCGGAGTTGCTTACCCGTATACTTGATCCTATTCGCCGGACAGACTAAAAGACTAAGTACTCCCTGACCTACTAATTAGACAAACAATCGCTAAGTATTTATAGATTAATGTGTTAATGAGGGTATTATTTACAATCTGATGTTGTTTGTATTTACAAATTTACATAAAATAGAAATCATCATCATCATCATCTCAGCCCAAAGACGTCCACTGCTGAACATAAGCCTCCTCCAAGGATTTCCAGAAAGATCGGTCTTGCGCTGCCCTCATCCAGCGAACTCCCGCAACCCTAACCAGATCGTCAGTCCACCTTATGTTCCACCTAGTTAGCGGCCACGTCTCAGTACCATAAGTCATCACTGGTAACACACACACTGGTTGAAGACTTTCGTCTTTAAGCACTGAGGTATTGTGGAGGAAAAGCCCGTAGTTTCCCGAACACTGCCCAGCCGAGTTGGATTCGACGATTAACTTCTTTCTCGAAGTTGGACTTATTACCTAATCGAACTGTTTGTCCCAGGTAGACATATTCGCAGCTGCGAATATGTCTACCTGGGACAAACAGTTTAGCTAAATGAAAAGTTGTGTCCGGTGACTGACGCGGCCTGAACAGAAAGTCCAGTATCAGTCATCGGTGACTGACGTGGCACTCAACGTGTTAATGGTTGTATATTAAATTAGCTTTTGCCCGCGATTCCGCCCGCATGAATGTCGGTTTTCAGCTACATGGGAAATCCCGACACAATCGTAGATTTTATAAAAAAAGCCTTAGAACCACTTTTACTTGACCTCACGTACTTTAACGGCGGCTACTGAAATAGGGATCAAGCTATATCTGCAATTCTACTGGACCGATTTTGATAAACATGCCGCAGTATGTAAGTCGGAATAGTACCTTTAAGACTGCAATAGTTTAACCAAAATCTACCCGATGGTTTTTGCGTGAAACCCGAACAAACAAACATAGGTTTCAGGAGCCCTTAATTAGTCGATCTGAATAGTTTGTTTCTAAATATCTTTGATTTTTGTAAATTAGACATTTATCAATTTTATAATAGTATAGATAGATAGATGATCGTACCTCTTGACTAAGTGCAATAACTCTTAAATGCTCCTGTGCATTGTGTACCTGCCATTTAAACCTCACAAAGCGCTTCATGAGGGCCAGACACTCCCAACACACTAACTGATCTATGTTCGACAACTCCTCCTCGAGCTGAAATGAAAATATCACCGTCTTCAGTTTGTTAGCACTATGTATTCGATTTCCTCTGTTGTATAAAGGTATCTTTCTTACTGTTTAACACTTTCGCTACCAATCACGCGCCAGCGCGTGATGTGGCACCACCGCAAAGAAGCTGATCACGCGCCTAATAATAATTTAACGTTGCCATATAATATGATATTTTTACCTCTTTTCTAGCATATTTGTTATAATAATTAAACGGCCTTCCGGGAAAACCTATTTCTATGGCGAGGCAACGACTATCTGTCGATCACTATCCTGTGACTATCCTCACTTTTACACATTTACGCACTGATAACTTTTATTGTTCTGGGTTGTGGTTACAGCAACACATTACGACACTGTCGTAGAACATTTCGGACTACTCGCATAACTCTGCATATTTTTTCCCCAAAAGACTTAATTTAATAATAAATTATAGTTAACATACAAAAATTTGCATATTATATTATATGGTATGCAAGTCCAAAACTTTAAATTGCTATCCTATAAAATAGCCATCACCCCTACCTTGTTGACATCCCTGCCAGCAAAGCGATTTGCTTTTACGTTCATAATAGTGTAGCCAAAAACTGGAATAGTTGTCCTGCATCAGTATTTCAGTTCGATCATAATGTAGGTGTATATAAGACAAGAGTGAATAGGTTTTTATTAAGCTAGTAGTACGTTTTGCCACCCTAGGTTAAATCCGCATTTACCATCAGGTGAGATTGTAGTCAAGTACTACCTCATAATTCATAAAAAAATCCACATATCTTGGATCAACCCTATATGATTAAATTCAGATCTAGTACTTTTAGATTTATAATATTATAATGAAATTTTAGAACATTCTATACATTAGTCATCCGTGATATTTCTGCTGTAACAGAACTTAACAAATTTAGGCTCTCCCTATCTTTTTCTAATACCAAATGATAAAACGAGATAGCGACAATTTTGGTGCTATCAGCTTTGCTTAGACACAGCAAAATTAAGAAATTTAGATGTGACCTCAGAACATACCAACTAAAGATATATTTTTTGTATGTTTTGACAGAAATGTAGGTTGGTATTCACTAAAAATGTTTGCAATCTCCTTTTGGCGTTTGACATTAGAAAAATTTAGGGAGAGTCTTAATTTAGTTAAGTTTTATTACAACAGAATTACACCATTGTGTATCACAACATAGCTAATTCTATTATCTGATAACAATTTAAAAATATTAAAATACGGGCCTAAATGAAAATCACTGTTGTAGTTTGGCATCTCAGTATCATGAGCTTTCGATTTTATCTTATATTTTTTATATCCAGATGGTGGCAAACAGGCTTAAAATCTACATGACCTACATGACGGTAAGCAGTTACCGCAGCCTATAGATGTCTGAAACATCAGGAATATCATATACGCCTTGTCAACCTTTTAGAAATCTATTTACTCTCCTCTTCAAGAATCCCATACTGTAGTCTCATGGGAAAACGTCAGCAGGGAACCTATTCCACAATCTAATATTAATATCTATCTTATATTAGTATTAATTATATTTATATTATTGATATTTTTTCTTTCCTATATGAGGGGGATATTTGCTTTTCCATGCCTGAGAGGCATATTGAATACAGCTCTAAATATTTGTTGATTTACATGTTATAGCTCTTCATTACACTGGTATATCTTTTAGTCAACTGAGAGACACAATTAGAACATCCCTAATAGTGTCCCTAATTGTACGACATCCGCATCCGTGTATCACACACATCGTTTTTTTTTTTTATATTCCTTCATCCTCTATTTTTCTCTTTCCACTATATTAATCACGATATTTCATTCAACTTCATTCTCTTCAGTCAATAAATAATTTTGTAAGTTGGTAAAGTTTATTATGTTAGCCTACAGAGACCACATATAGCCTGCAGTAGCTGGGGAAAGCCATATATATTTTAAAGCTCTAATTTTACTTCATCACATATTAAAAAGTTTTCTTCTGTACATTTATATTCAGTAGATTGACGTAGAACCTTTACGTAACGTTATATGTATCAAAGATTCAAACTATAATTTCCTTGTTTAAAATTATTTGAAACTTACCCTTTCTCCCGCGAAATCGTACATTAGCAAACGAAATATTTGATACACTTGGGAGATGTTATTTATTGAAAATAAATCCCGATCGCTACTCAAACATGTGCTACACAGAGTCCGGAACCCAGTATCCACATCTTGCTCCATGGTTTTATTTCAAAAATAATTAGGTTTAAAAAACTAGAAAATTGTTTTGATTACTTTAAGAATCACAACAAAAAGTAATACTCCCATGTAAAATAGACGAAAATTAATAAAGAACGGTCAAGTGCATAACGACACCACAAAATGGCTGCTTTACCTGGTGTTGCAATATTAAAATAAATTTTAAGGCTGAAAGTACCAAAAATCCTTAATCATACAATTAAAATAGAACACTGAGTTTGAAAAAATCAAAAAGTTAGAGCAAAAGTTAGGTTAAAAAGAAAACAAATTAAACAATCTATCTAAAAATATCAGCTTGTCGTCTCGGCAATATTTTGATACTAATAACCAGTTTATAGTTCATTCCTAATATCACACAAAATATCTTAAATTCTTTTTATTAAAAAAAAAGTAAAATCATAAGAAAGATGTGTAAATATTTTATTTCCTTAATTTATTATTTTTTTCTGATTTTATGGCGTGTTTGCGAAGTATTAAGTTATTCATAAATATTATATATACGATAAAAATATTTTTTTTTGTATCGTAGAAATAAATGCACACATATATTGCCTGTGAGCGTGAACTTAACTATCTACGACAAAAAAATAGATCCCAGAGTCGGATATAGGTAACGGCCGACAGCATAATGATTGGAATGGTAGCAACCTGAATGAAGCATCGCTTGAAGTAGATCTGGTCTTGCCAATTTCTCACCAATTGGTCGCGTATAATATTAGAATCTTGGTCTCTCTGGTACTTAGGATGGAGATTATTTATTCATGTGTATTTCTTTGTAGCAGTGTTTTCTTCCACGAAAGCCGGACAACTAAACCAAGTCTCATAGGTATTCAGAAATTCAGAGGTAATTTCTTGCCTTTGATTGGTCGAGTTTGTTGACCACTGTTCGATACTCGACGTTGTTGCTCGTTTAGCACTACTCGAAAAACACGTGTGATGTGGATCAGGATAGATCCTACGGACACGAGCAACTTTATCCCCCTCAGGCACAGAGCCCTCAGGTCAAGATCAGAAGACCAAGGAATATAGTAAATTATATAAAAATTGACTAATAAAAATAGCTATTGAATGAATGAATACTTTATTTGCTAATATATAGGTTATACATAGGTTCTTACATTAAGTTCAGACTCACTATATATGACAAATTCGTCGTGCAAATATTTCAAAATAACAAAGACACTCTCGTGATAAAAAGACAACATTTTATTACAAATAATAATAATAAAAGAAAATAAATAATAATCGAGCAGCACATTCCATCCCCAAGAGGCATGCAAATTAACGTAATTCCAAAACTACATGTCAAATTTTTTAGAGTACAAAAATTGTAAAAACTCAGCCTTAGCAAAATATTCAGATATAGTGTAAAACGAATTTTCCACCAACCAGGTTCTCAATCTTGCCCTCATCTGTTGTATCGGTAGTTCTCTCATGGCCTTTGGTAATCCGATGAACACTCTAATACTCATCATGTTAGAATTTTTACTAAATATTGCTGTTTTACATGCAGACACTGACAAACGGCTCGGATCTCTTTTGCCTATAACTGAATTGCCAAGAGCATATATGAAATGGTTANTTAGAGTACAAAAATTGTAAAAACTCAGCCTTAGCAAAATATTCAGATATAGTGTAAAACGAATTTTCCACGAACCAGGTTCTCAATCTTGCCCTCATCTGTTGTATCGGTAGTTCTCTCATGGCCTTTGGTAATCCGATGAACACTCTAATACTCATCATGTTAGAATTTTTACTAAATATTGCTGTTTTACATGCAGACACTGACAAACGGCTCGGATCTCTTTTGCCTATAACTGAATTGCCAAGAGCATATATGAAATGGTTCTTTTTAATAAACAGACATATATCAAGTACATATAGTCGAACTAGTGTAAGAATTTTATGTTTCTTAAATAATGGTCTACAGGTGTCTAATGGTCTTGCGTTACAAAGTGCAGGAATACACTTTTTTGGCTTATAAAAGCTCTATTCACATATCTGAAATTCCCCCACAGTATTAATCCGTATCTAAGAACAGACTCGACATAACTATAATATGTTGTAAGTGTGTGTATTATAATAATAAAAAAGTGGACTTTTTTATTATTATAATACACATATAAAATGGATAATGATAAAATGGATTTTATGGATGATATTGTTTATAGTTTTTAAATGTATAATTTGAAATTACTTATGTTATGTGTCAACCACGATGCTCAAGAACTTATACTTTGATTGATTTAAAATTAACTTATATAACATTTTAGGATAGGACACTCTATTCGATGACAAGACGACTGATTGGTTCAGCGGCAGTGACCCTGCTTTCTGTGCCGATTGGTTTCGAGTTCGAATTTTGTTAGGGACAAACTTTGTGTGATGAGCACGAATGTTTGTATCCGAATCATGATATTTGTATTTATTAGTATTTATATATATAAGTAAGTATATCGTTATCTAGCACCTAAGACAGAAGGTATTCTAATTTGTGGCTAAATATTGATCTATATATTTATATATTTTTCACATCTATTGGTATGTGAAAAAATTATGTCCTCATTAAAAAAATTATAATATAATATAGTAATTAAATCAAATTGCTATATTATTTTAATCAGAATGAGAAGGCTCATGTAAATTGTATAGCCAAATAAAGTAGAAGCAACATTAGTGTCGAAAAGCAATGTAAACGCCAAAACGATCCCAAACTGACTCACGAAGTGTCGGTCACAGTGGAAGAATAGGCGACAAGTAGGTAGTCTTTGTATCGACATTGTCGGTATAGCGAGCGCTCTAACTATCAACAAGTAAATAATGAGCATCATTTGTTAAAAAAAATTGATTTTATAAACAAAAGCAATCCCTTTATCATCTATATCATATTTTAGAACCCGAGATATATCCACAGCTGAATATGGTTCTTTTGTAATGGTCGCCACAGTGAGTTGTTTCCATCCACGGGTTGCCCGCAACTTTAATTAGGTCACGCTTCATATAGTCGCAGGTTGACTTTTACTACGCTTTCCAGTTCAAGGTCGTCATTCTAGTACTTTAGGGCCCCAACGTTTGTCAGGTTAGGTGGCCTGCCCACACGTTCAAATTTTACCGGCCATTTATCGATACACTTTCGGTTTCATGGCGGTACTTAATGGTTTCTAAATTTAGGTTTTCCTATCTTTTTCTAATCAAACGCCAAAACGAGATAGCATTAATTTTGGCACTCAATTTAGTTTAGATAGCTCTACGTACAAATTTAGGTTTGACCTCGGAACATGCTGATACGTTAAAACACAACATTTGTTGTGCCTTTTGACAGAAATGTAGGCTGATACTCGCTAAAAATGTTTACTATCTCGTTTTGGTGTTTGGCATTAGAAAAAGAGAGGAGAACCGAACTTTAGTTGTGTTCAGAATTGATACTAATATAATAAAAACCGTAATGAAATTAATATTCAATTCATTAATGATTATGATTAAAATTCCTTATGCCAACTCTATAAAAAAACCGCACAAATAAAAACAAATATGGCGGTTTGTTTACATTTTTGTATGTGTGTACGTATTTGTATTGAAAAGTTAAATTTTAAAAGCAGACTGGAATTACTTCCGTACTACTTTTAAATTTTATCTTTTAATAAAATATATTTTCTCACATCTATTAGTGTATCGTAATCAATATATTAATTTCATAGCAAGTCAAAAATCAGTCGATAAACTAAGTGAAAGTACACAAATGATTGTTGATTAAAAATGGATATCAAAGAAGAGCTCAACGGTGAAACAAAATCTTCCAATGTTCTGTGCAACGCGTGTTTGTGTGTCGGACGTAGTTTACACAATATAACTAACGATAAACATAAAAACTATTACTTTGATATCTTGGACGAAATTCCTGTGAGTAAATCATCGTTAGAGGTAAATCGGTGGTGTAGTGGTTATAGACACGATTTACGATCGAGAGGCCGAGGGTTCGACTCGGTTCCATACCATTGAGTTAAATCTAATTCATGTACGATCTACATTATAGACACCAATGTACTCAACGGAGGAGGAAAACTTCGTGAGGAAACCTGCATGCTTGCATGGGTGTGTGAAGTCTACCAATTCGCACTAGGCCAGCCTGGTAAACTACGGTCTAATCCTCCTCCATCAGAGGAAATCCGTGCCCCTGTAGTGGGGATGATTATGGACTGAGGATGATGAAATCATAAAATCATATTAACTAACTTACAACCCATAGGCAGACAGTCAAACATACTTTCGCGTTTATTTATTTTCATACTGTTGTTATGTTAAGCTTCTGGATGATGAACTATGCATCAATGTTAATGGTCAGTACTTTACTCATCTTTGATTTGCTGATGACAGTGGTTATGGTGAAATTACTGGCAGACCTACTGTAGAACCTCCATTTGGGTCAACCCCCATCTAGATGGACCAATGACCTAATTAAGTTTGCAGGTAATCAGTGGATGCAGACAGTTCATATCTGCTCACTGTGGCGATTAGAGAAGGAAGCAGCCGATGTCTGGGGGCTAATATGATGATTGTTGTTACATATTTTACATTTCTTAATATTCTGTAATATCTTGGTTTATTGTTTCTATAATTTGCATATATTTTATACTTGTCTTACTTGACTATATATGGTGATATTTTCTGTTAATCATGGATGGCCAAATCAGGAAGAATAGAGAATAGAAAAAATTACTCAAATGCATCACAGTTCTGGTTATGTTAAAAACAAAATCTGTGCAATTAGATATATTTAAAATTAGGCATCATTTCAAACAAATGATTAGTTCAAGTTTAATTAATGTAAGAAAATTAATATAGTATTTTCTTAAATATTAAACCTTTCTTTTAGTTTGCTATTTAACATTATTTCCTAGAATTCTATGTTTAGAATTTTATGTTTTGTGTTTATATGGAATGGTGATGGGAATATAAGAGGGTATATACACCTATACACACCAAATGTTAATCTTACTCGCTGATGGTGCATGCTGCAGATTGGGGAGATCTGGTGATTGATTGATGATGGTATAAGTATCCAAACAACAAACCTGACAAGTACTTCTTGGCTGGTGATGGGCAGCATGAAACCACATGCATGGCTCCATGACCTCTGAGCTAGGAAATTTTGGCAACACCCTTATAATGCTTAACACACCCAATTCCTGGCAGTATTCTTGAGTATACTCAGTTCCGTATATTAGCAGCTTAACTGTACGAACTGTACGTAAATATGCAGCAGGCAGTGGATGAAGGGCTTGTTAGACCTTTTGTATAAAGTGAATACATTTTGAATAGCCACTGACACCATCTAGACAACCCTCATCATTATCTACCCATCAGTATTATATACTAAAAAGTATGCTAACAGATGGATGTCCATAAATCATCATACTAAATCCATCAAATGCCATTACTAGATCTTCTATACACATTGGTGGTATAGATACTAACCATACATATTGGTATTAATTCTGTTGTAACAGAACTTTACGAAATTTAGACTCTCCCCTACCTTTGTCTAATGCCAGACACCAAAACGAGACAGCAAACATTTTTATCGAATACCAACCTACGTTTCTGTCAAAAGGTACAAAAAAATGTTGTGTTTTTGCATATCTTTAGTCGGCATGTTCCGAGATCGCGTAATCAAAACTAAACCAATGCAAGTTGGGGTCTTAAAGTGCTGGACCTCGAATCGGAAAGCGTAATGCGGGTAGACCCCCCCGACTAGGTGGACCGATGACCTGGTGAAGGTCACGGGCAATCGGTAGACGCAGGAGGCCCATAGCCGCTCGATGTGGCGAGCATTGGAGGAGGCCAATGTCCAGCAGTGGACGTCTGTGGGCCGATATGATGATGATGAATCCAACCTGACAGCACCAAAATGGTAGATATCTCTTTTCGTTATTTGACATTAGAAAAAGATAGGGAGAGTCTAAAAGTTAAGTTCTGTTACAATAGAATCACCACCATTAAAGATGCCACAATACTAATAATTAATAAACAGCACAGTGGGTGTCTGAGTCTGACAACTCACTTGCTAGTGTCGCGGGCTAAATAGACTACAGCCTAACCCCTCTCTTTTTGAGGGAAGACCCTGGCCTATAGTGGAACAGTGGATAAGTTGATGAGGTCTGAATTAATTATATATTTAATAAATGCTATTTTGTTACTTGTTTTAGCTCAGCAAAATAACAGCAAAATGCCTAATGGTGTGTTGGGAATGCAAATCATTGCTGGAAAAATGTGTGTCTTTCAAAGAACAGGTCAAGGATTCCTATAGAATTCTACGGACATACACCAAAGAGGTAACATTCATATTTATCATAAATATTATATTTTTATTTATTAGGTCTGCCAATTTATAGTAATTATGGGCACTTTTTTTACACACATTGACTTAGGAGGGTCACATTGAAAATTTTTTAGAATTCTAAAGGGCTGCCCATGAAAAATTCGCTTAAATTTTGAATGAAGTACTCTTTTTAAAAATTAAGGCAATTTAAAAAGTGCGTGTCATACGACGAAGTAAATTTGATTAGAGAACATTTTCGCTCCAATATATATTACGACTTTCGTTGCGGTCTTAACAGCTATGTTATGATAGACTTCGATTAGCATTTCATGATGAGGCTCCATCTAGTGCCACAGTTTACAACTGGTCTAATGAGTTAAACATGGTTGAAGCAATCTCAGCGATGATTTGGGTGAAGGACATCCTTCTACACCGACCGCGGAAAATAACGTGAGCGGCTAATGATAGAAGCTGATAAAAGAGTGACATTTCAACAGATCCGGGCAAGTTTAGGCATTGGTATGAGTCAAGTGCATAAAGTCGCACAGGAACATTTAGGTCTCAGAAAGCTTTGCACCAGATGGATACCTCATAATTTGACGGCAGGTCAAACACGCCGGCGTTTGGGTTTGTGCCGCGAATTACTTTATTTAAGTTTAACAGAGGTGAGGCGAATGTTGTGCTGGACATTGTCACAGGTGATGAAACCGGGCTATATTGTTACGAGTCAGAAATCAAAAAACAATCTATGGATATTAATATTTGAAGATATTCTACCAAAAGTAAAGAAGGGCAGAAATCAAGCGAAAAATATGATTACCTCATTCATTGACAGACTGGTCATTTCATTGTGTTAGAGCATTGTGGTCTATAACATACCCAAAGTGGTCTATAACGAACCCCAGGGGTCGACGATAACCTGCAAGGGGTCCACGCCAGCTGTTAAAAACACATTTGAAGGTAATGAATTAGCAGTATTAGCTAGGCAGGGGGTCTATCTAAAACCGGAAAACATGGCAAGTGGTCAACAAGACCTAACAGTTTGAGGATCTCTGCAGCATTTTATGCAGAGCGACTTTAGTCGCCCGTAGTAGCGAAAGGGTTAATTGTAATAAACGACACAATTTATTTGACATATAAATATTATCTCATGTTCATTTCAGAAACTCAATGAATGCCTTTTATCAGATGTGTCTCGGCCGCCACGACTGAAGGTCCATCGGCAGGAGGCCATCAGCATAGTCCCCGGACAGCAGGCGGACGATGAGACACAGTTTGCACTTCCAATGGTGTATGTCAAAGATGAATTTAAAAATGATTGTGAGTATTATAAAGATTTTCATCCAAATTTTTAACTGACTTCAAAAAAGGAGTAGGTTCTCAGTTCGGTTGTATTTTTTTTTATGTTTGTTACCTCACAACATCGTCATTTATAAACCAATTTTAAAAATTATTTTTTTTTTATAGAAAGGGAATATTCTCAAAGGTGTTCCATTTTTTAATTGTCCAGAGAGAACTTTTTTATCATATTTAAGTCATTACTTGACTTCAATCTCACCTGATGGTAAGTGGCGATGTAACCTAGCGTGGAAAAACGTACTAGCTTAATAAAAACCTATTCGCTCTTGTCTTAAAGACAGCTACATTATAATCGGACGGAAATAATGACGCAGGAAGACTATTCCAGTCTTTGGCTGCACGTATTATGAACGTGGAAACAAATCGCTTCGTACGGGTGGCAGGAATGGCTACAAGGTAGGAGTGATAGATTGCCGTGCGCCTAGTAGTCCGATGGTGAAAAGGGGGATGGACGAATTAAATTGTGTAACTCCTGCGCACACTCTCCAGAATGTATCCTATGGAATAATGAAAGGCTGATGAAGGCCATCCTGCGCGTGTGCTTAAGGCTTTGTAGATTGGTCTCAACCAGGGAAGGGTCAGCAATAATCCTCTCCATAGAGTCTAATGCTGTATCATTATCATCAGCCCGTGAAAGTCCACTGCTGCACATGGGCTTCTCCTTAAAAAGGAGGGGTTGGCCATAATGTCCATGCTTGGCAGGCATCTTAGAGATCGTAGTAGATTTTGACTGAATAACAGGATAATGAATGCTGTTGGCTAGTATCCTACGACGCTATTATTAGTCGGCACTACACAGCAACTGAATATTGAGAACTGTATTATAGGAAGGAAATTATATAGAGAGAAATGTGACAACAATCTTCTCTCAGAGTATTTTCTTCAAATCATGATCGTTCAGTTTAGGGAGTACTTAGTCTTTTAGCCTGTCCGGCAAATAGAATTAAGTACACGGGTAAGCGACCCCGGCCCCCCGAGCTGCTACTGTCTCTTACTCCTTCCGAGATTGTTGTATCATATATCCTGTAATCCTATTCCAAAATTCCATATTCCTTATTCAATACACCTTTCCTACCTCATCCTTTTTCCTTTCCTCTCCATTAATTCGCGGGAACGCAATGAGGAACTTTAACATTTATAACCGTATAAAATGGCGGCGTCGTGGTACGCCAGCCGGCACGTCTCGTTGCCAGCCAATCTGTTACATTTAACGATCGTAGCAGGTGGAAAGAAACGGTCTCTGCCTACCCCAATGGGAAAGAGGCGTGACTGTATGTATGTATGCTGTATATACTATGGACTCTGCCTACCCTTATGGGATATCGGTGTGAGTGTATGTATGTTTGCAGATGAGAACAGTACACTAAATTACGATTGTCAACTGTCAGAATGTTCAGATAACGTCCAGGTGTTTGACAGTGAACTCCAAACGATCATTAACTCGATGCACAAGTCGAAGAAGAAGAAGAAAAAGAGAGACGTTAAGAGTAAAATTAAAAGAGCTAAGAAAGTCGTTAAGAGTTTGCGACACGAGAAAAAGGTAAGAAAAGAAAACATTTGATTTTAAATTCTGTGCCCCCTTCAAATGTCTTATCTTAACCCTTTTAATGCCTTTTTTCTTTTTTTACTCATATATACTTAGAAATGCCACAGAAATCTTTTGTTTTTGATGTCATTTACACTTGTTTCGAAAAAAATACTGTATCTCTTCTAAAAATTACCCAATTTTAATATTTTTGTTCAGTGTTTTCTTAATAAAAACTTGTACAAGAATAATAAAATACAAAGAAAATTATGGAAATATATATTGTGTACTAAAATTATAACAAAAACTGTAATCTAAAAGTAATAAAAACTTAACTGATTTCGGGAGCGCTATCGCGCTCGTGACAAATTTAGTTAGTACGCGCATGCGCGCGATGGCGCTCGTCGGCACTGTAACGGTTGATCACGATTATTCGCCCGCGTGGCGCCGACATATGATAGCGTCACTACATCTCTTCTCGTGGGTGCTGTGCGAACAGACTAAGGGATGTGCCAGGATAACGGGCAGCAGTATTATTCTGTCATTCTATCACAATCTACTGCGATCTCTAAGACGTATGCCAAGCGTGGAGAATATGGCAAAACCTCCCTTTTTAAGGAGACAGCCCAGTCCAGCAGTGGACTTACGTGCTGGTGAAGAAGAAGAAGATTCACGCTCGGCTTCGCTTATTCGTGAACTCATTATTAGCTCGGTAACCACCTGTTGGCGTCACATCTCGCGTCAGCGCGTGACCGGCAGCGAAAGTGTTAATCTCTATTCTTGGCAAAACTTGTATTAAAATTGTTCCTATTATTGTGGTGTATCTACTAAAGGATTCCGACGAGATCCGTTGTAAGAGAATCATTTCATTTCAATGCGTTTTTTTATCAATTCTTTAACATAGCAGGCGGCTCATAGTTGCTCGATGTGGCATCCTTAGCGGAGGCCTATGACTAGCAGTGGACATCTGTGGGCTAATATGAGGTAACAGTCTTAGGACGGCCTCGAGGTTCTTTCATGCTTCGACGATAGAGATTGAGGGACAGTGTTCTTCATCATCATGATCAGCCCATGGAATTCCTCTGCTGGACTGGGCCTCCTCCTTAAAAATGAGGGATTTGCCATAATTTGCACGCTTTGCAGGCGTCTTGGAGATCGCAGTACGTTTGATTAAATAACAGTATAACGCTGCTGCCTATTATCCTGGGATCCCTTAACTCGTTCTCACAGCATCTACAGTAAGTGATTGATGATGAATTTGATGGATTATGCAGATAATGAATAATTTGATGGATTTTTTTTTTGTAAAAGACAACTCCCGCATTGGG
>WUAW01001582.1:23837-34639 GCA_017165845.1 Thaumetopoea pityocampa | reverse complement strand
TTGTGATAATTGTTTATTCCATGTAAATGTGTGTGCAATAAAGTATATTCTATTCTATTCTATTCTAAAGTCAGAGGTCTGTGTCTCGGATTCAAACTTTTTAATTTAAGATTTGGCAGTGCATGGTCATAATACTAAGCTATAACTGGTTTTATAATCGTGTGCATAAATAATACGGTATGTTGTTTCGATACGTTTGACTTTGCACCTACACAATTGACAAAGAAAGAGACTGGATCAAGGTTGACAAGTGTAACAATGTGGAACTCAAAGTATGTGTAGGCAATAAAGGAGTTCTGACACGGCTCGCGATCGAAAGGTCGTAGGTTCGATCTTGATCCCGTATTACTAAGTTATTTTTAATTGTACGGTCTACATTGCAGACACCAATGTACTTAACAGAGAAGGAAAAGTTCATGAGGAAACCTGTATAACCGCATGGGTGTGTGAAGTCTACCAACTTGAATTAAGCCAGCGTGGTTGATTACGGCCTAATCCCCCTCCTGATCAGGGGAGGTCTGTGCCTCTGTAGTAGGGATGAATATGGACTCGGGATAATGATTAAGATAGTTCATTAGATGACATAAGAGGCCGTTTTCTTTTATTATTTGAATTAACAACATTTAAATGATTAACTTATCTAAACAAATGTCTGTATAAATTAATTTAAAAGGAAATTTACAATCCGTTAAACGTAAAACGAGGTGGTTCTCGAATTCCTTGCGCATGAGTCGGCCAAAACGGTTTTTATTTTTATTTATACGTGCGCTGCTCTTGTACAAGAACTGTGTGATTGAATTTAAACCTTATTGTAATAATAATATGACCGTTTCTTCTTATTTTTCTAGTTTTTACTTTTAAGATTTTATTATCATTTTTCATTGTTTGTATAATAGGGTAAGTTACATAATAATATTGTAAATATCTGTATCGTATCCCATTTTAACACTATCTAATTACTAATCTATTACGTGCGTTGATAATTTAATCCTTATTGTAATAATAATATGACTGCTTTTTCTTGTTTTGCTAGTTCTTTTTTTAAGATTTTATCATTTTTCATTGTTTGTATAATAGGGTAAGTTAGATTATAAATATCATTGTAAATATCTGTATTGTATCGTATTTTAACACTATCTAATTACTTATAAGTAATTAGAAGTATAAATGAGGGTAGTCTATTTATTTTAAGCTTCAAATATAATTTTGCCGATATGCCATGACAAACTGGATAAAAAATAAAATTAATATCTTAATTAATTTTTAATTGGCGTAGAGGACATTAAAGAAGCGGTTATACATTAAACTGCGAGGCTGAAATGGCAGTGGGCGGGGTACACAGTAGAACAGAACTGATGGACGTTGGGGTTCTAAAGTGTTGAAGTCTCAATCTTGAACCGGAAGGCGTAGTGTGGGTCGACCCCCAACTAGGTGGACTGAGAACCCGATTAAGATTGTATGCAATCGGTGAATGCAGGCGTTCATAGCTGGTCGGTGTGGCGATCATTAGAGGAGGCCTATGTCAGCAGTGGACGTCTAAGAGCTGATATGAGGATGATAATAGCGAAAGAAGTCGTATAAGAGATTATAGGCAGATAACAGATAATTGTATTATTTTTTTCATAATATAAAGTTATATATTTCTTAAAGTCAAATAGGTCGTAAATAATTATTTATAAACTATTGGAGCAAGAGATTTCAAACTAAATTCGTTCTAAAGACGAAATAAGTTTTTGTATCAACGAAGTTTATATAATAGTAGGTTTTATCAGCGGGTCTGTCCACGTGAATATCAGTTTTCGTGCTGAACGAAAAATCCAGAAATAATTATAAATTTACAAATAAGTCCATAAACCATTTTTACCCTCTTGCACGATAATGGCGGCTATTGAAATGGAAATCAGGCTCTATCTTCAGTACTTCCAGTTCTTCTTAGCCAATTTTGTTGAAACATGCTGCAGTATTTAAGTTGGAATAGTACTTTTAAGATTAAAACGGTGTAACCAAAATCTATCAGTTAATTTTTGGGTGATGTTTGAACAAACAAACAAATGTGAAGAAACCAAGAGACGGTTTCAGTTTCAGAGGCCCTTAGTTAGTCGATCCGAGTTAGATTTTTCGAAATATTATTAATGTACAGAGAATACAATTTTATAATAATATAGATATTTTAGTGATTAAGTAATATTTCGAAACTCGACGAGAGGCTCAATCGCGCGTGTCTGTAAATTTTTTTTAAACACTTTTTTTTCACTACGGGAGTGTAATTTACTGTAAATATATAGCTTCGCGATACCTTTATCGAATCGATGCCTAATGACAGAGAAACTCATTGAATTTAAAGTAGCCTATTTTTTATCCTTTGTTCCTCTCACACATTCGCTTTCAGTCCAATGCTCATTTGGAATCAGCCTCTTTCTTGGGATAATGCTAACCCAACAGCTGCCAGTACTATCTGTATAAATAGGTTGATTGTTTTGTTTAGGCCACGTTTAGACCTTGCCACTGTCTGGTTGTAACTGTATTTAAAAAAAAAAAACTTATTGTAGTTATAAGCTATGGCTGTTTTTGTGCCGATTAGGTCTGTTAAAATATCGATAGCTGTTGAAGCAGATAAGAACAAAGTGCTTAAGGTGTACCATAGCCCAATCAAATGTGTCTGTGTAAACTTGTCAGCGATGGCCGAAAAAGATCAAATATATGGCGTAGACTTGGAAAAGCCCCTTAAGCTATGTGATAATAATAATATTCTGGACACTTTCACACATATTTCTACTCCCATACTAGGATTTCCTGAATCTTGAGTACTAGATTATGATACTTATACATACATACATAGATACGCTCACGCCGGCATCCCATAAGGGTAGGCAGAGACCACAGTTTGCCACATACTACGATCCTGACACACCTCTCTCGCCTCATGCACATCCATACATCTTCTCATACACTTCCTATATAAGTATTTATCTATATAAGTATTATTTTATGATACTTATATAGATAAATAAAACACATAAATAGATAAATACATCCGTGACTCGGATACAAACATTTGCGCTGATCACACAAAGTTTACCCCTACCGGGATTCGAACCCGGGACTCATTGGCACAGAAAGCAGGGTCACTGCCGGTGTGCCAACATTCGTCAAAACTATTGGATTAACTATGACTAATAATGACGAATGAAAATAATCTCTTAATCTAATTTAATCGAATTAATAACTAGTGTCCGTATACCATACTGATGGTTTTTACATGTTACAGTCGCGAGATGGAGGGGTAGTCGAAATTTAAAACACCGGTTGTGTATATTCGACTATCGCAGCAGCCGGCAATCAATAGTGATAATGTATGCGGGTACCCATATGTATACATACATACATACACTCACGCCGATATCCCATAAGAGTTGGCAGAGACCATAGTACATACTACATATTATACATACATACAGTCACGCCTCTTTCCTGTTGGGGTAAGCAGAGACCACTTCCTTCCACCTGCTACGATCGCTTGATGCACCAAAGTGGCCATCCGCAGCCCACATTTCGCCTCCGCGGGCAATGAGACGTGTCGGGTGGCGAACCACGACGCCGACATTTTATAAGGTTAAAAAGTATTAAAGTTCCTCATTATATTCCCATATGTGAACTTATTTATTTTCATTATCATCATAAGCCGGTAATAGTATGCTGGATATGGCATCGATTAAAAGGAATGACTTGCCATAATCACCACGTTGAAGCATTAGGTTTTAATTCAGATAGAAAGATAGAGTACTCTTTATTGTACACCAATTAATAACTAATTCTTTACACAACATAACAATACAAAAGTGTGCATTGGGCGGTCTCATCGCAGACAGCGATCTCTTCCAGACAACCTTTAGATCAGAGGTCCGCAAACATTCTGTCTCATAAACAACTTGTAATGTTTTTCACTATTGGGTAGACCCCCAAAGCGTAGTTAATATGGAATTTTTGTAAATTTATTAATTTCAAATGTGTTTTTGACAGTTGGCGTGGACCCCTTGCACGTCATCGCCAACCCGTGGGGGTCGATATAGACCATCTTGGGTATCAGTGCTTTAGATCAGAGGTTCCCAGACTTTTTTTTCTCAAAGACCACTTTTAAAATTTAGCTGGTTCCGGTGGACACCCTGCAGTTACGTTTCTACCATATTCCCAAAACTCGACAAAAATGTGAAGATTAGATTTAACTATGGAAATTTGCGTACGCCAACGTAGACCCTCGTCGAGTCTCCCCTGGATCACTGGAGGTCCACCTGGACCACTTTGGGAACTAAGGAGAAACTTAGATGGAAAGAATTGTAAGAAACGTTGTAAGTGGCATTAGTGGTGTACATCTAGATTGATATTCTAAAATTACTTACAGTACATATATATTTAAATTCAAAATAACAATAATAATAATAATACCTTAATATCATATAAAAAACATAAGTAAAAAAATAATAATAATGAACAAATAAATAGTGATAGGTACAATGTGATAAACATAATAAATTACTTAATATACTGTAAATTGGAGTATATTCATACACAAGTACACAAGTACATATGTACAAGAATTAAAGGTTTAGAGCCTAGAAAAGTTACAGTTAGTTCAGTAACAGGATAACTGTGCTGCCCTTTATCTTAATCCCTCGGCTGGCATTCACAGCGTCCACGCGAAGAGATGGAGTGACGCTATTATTACGGCGCCATGATGTGTTTAGTTTGAGCGGAAGCGAAGATTTTTCCGTATAAATTTCCATGAAGTTACAGAGTTTAACGCATGATTGAGAGCAAATTCTGCTGTGATCTGAAACACGGCTGCGAAGAGTGAAGTCAGATCCCTCCTTTCTAAGGAGAAGACCAAAGTCCAGCAGTGGACTTATAAGGGTTGGTGATGTTCTTAATTTTCAGTGGAGGATCGTGTATGCAATGGCTGGAGGCCGTAAGCGTTCTTCTGAAACGATTCCCGGGTAGAACGACGACATGTGTAACTCATGTTGTTATGAGCATCTCAAGGTATCATGGGAGTGAGTTCAATATGTCCTCGATGCGTACACTCCTCGTGTTCGCCAGAGACCGACACAGAGAGGCATATAGGTGCGGCTTTCCAAAGAAGTCGATGCCGGCCATTGCTAAGCTATTTATCAGTACAAGTCTGACACGCCTAGTGTCGCCTACGCAAGACCGAAGAGAATCTCACCCAGATTTGGTCTTGCAACAATAAATCAGTTTTTAATATTTTCATACTTGACTACAATCCCACCTGATGGTAAGTGGCGATGTAACCTAAGGTGGTAAAACGTACTAGCTTAATAAAAAGAATCAATACACTTTTGTCCTTAAGACAAGTTTTTATTAAGTTTTAGTAGTTTTGCCTTTGCAATACCGAGACAAGACTCATCCAGTCTTGCACCAGTAAATCATGTTTCCGTATAGGTATTGTTCTTACATATTCAATCTGCCTTTGCTACAAGAGTCTCGCAACCCTAGCGAGACCTAATCACTACTTATCGAATTAGGCTCTCTTCTTATCAAGCGACAAAGTAGGTCTGTTCAGTGTTCATACAAACCTAGCTAAAACCTATGGCTTCGCTATGTGACGGCGGTGATAATGATTCATAGTCTATCTCTATTTTCGATATCGTATCTCTTTCTGTCAGTTTTTTGGGCAACACTAGATATGTCGCGCAGTGCGGCTTGCGGACAAATTATCGGTGATTTAAATTTAAACTGTTGACTAATTATTATGGTCTACATTGGTGATGTAGTTTACATTGATGTTGTCCCGTATAACTGAGTTATTTCTAATTCATGTACGGTCTACATTGTAGACATCAATGTATTTAACGGAGAAGGAAAACTTCGTGAGGAAACCTGTAAGCCCGTATGGGTCTATAAAGTCTATAATCCGCATTAGACCAGTGTGGTGGATTACGGCCTAATCCCTCTTCTGATTAGGGGACGTACATGCTCCTGTAGCAGGCAAGAATATGAATTGGGGATATTGACAACATGAGTTAAGAAGGCCCGGCATTACTGTTACCTGTTCCCTTAAGCCGCAATAAAAAAAAAACATTAGTAGAGCACACACGGTGCAGTGTAAGTGCGTTCATATCATCACTTTTTTTGTTTATTATCTAAATTAAATTAGTACTGTTTTTGTTTCAGATTTCCGCTGTGTAACTTATTAAGGAGAAAAGGTCAGTATCTCCTAAAATAATAAAAAAAAACAATAATTTGGAACATCCAAAAAAGTATATGTCATGCTTTCTTTATTTTTAATGGAATACTTTTTAATTAAGGATACAATAATAATTATTTTCTGTATTATTGATATTGATCTTAATATTGACCAATATTGAGTTACTTTTCGCTTATTTCGTTTCTCTACTAACTAAATCGTGACGTCATAATACCGTACAGATCAACTACGGGCACTCATTTTTCAATTTAATTGTAATATATACTGTCCTGTCTACGTACTCAGTAGATTTATTTTAGATATATATTTCGCTTTCGTTGAGCCTTAGATCGAAAACATGTCGCTCATCCAATAGAACAATGACGTAATTACATTTTTGCAATTTATCAGATGAGGTGTTTCAATTTAAAGTTGAATTATATCCATTTAGTAAATCATATCAATTATCATGATTTTTCATAATTTATTTATAAATTATTATTAATAATTTGAGCATTCCCGAAAAAAAGCCATATTAAACAACATATCATCCAAATTAAACATAAAATAGAATTTTAACTTTTTGCAATTACGTCATTGTTCTATTGGATGAACGATATGTTCTACTACACAATTACATTCGTCGCTAAAATGTGTTGCCGCTGCTTAATCTCGAATATGTTTTACATGTGTCCCTGAGACATATCAGTAGGAAGGAGGCTGACCCTTAGAACGGAGATATATGTATATGACTATGTATGTATTAAAATGATGACTTGGCTTAAAGGAATCTGATACCAGGCCATAAAATACATAAAAAAACTGTATTCCTTCCGGTCCAACAGCAGAATATTTAGTGGACATCCTCGATACCGTTGGATTGTACGTACGGCTGGAACCAGTTAAACCGGAAAAGTGCTTTCATCATCATATCAGCTTAGACAAGTGCACTGTTGGACATAAACTTTATCTAATGATCGCCACACCGAGTCGCTGTGTGTGGTGCTGATAAATTTTTATTCGCTTGCTTTTTACTAGACACGAGATTTCACTTAAGCCCTGCCCAACCAAATTATTAGAACTTATCACTTTCTACAGCTTATAAATTAATTAAACACTAATCTGGATTAAGAGTACGGCTAACGGATTTAATTAGAGCTCCAAAGGTATTAAGAGCCCTTTCAAAAAACATTATTTATTCAAAAATAAACCTCTGCAAGATAGACGACATATTATATTATAGTTATTATTTTTTATAAGGTTTATCTCGCGGCTCCGCCTGCGTGAATGTCGGTTTCCGGACAAAATAGAAAATCACGTAATAATTATATATAAAAAACTAGCTTTTGCCCGTGGCTCCGCCCGCGTGTATGTTATACATTTATACAAAAGCCTAGATCCACTTTTACTTGACCTCACGTACCTAAGCGGCGACTACTAAAACAGAGATCAAGCTGTATCTTCAATTCTACTGGACCGATTTTGATAAAATGTGCCCTATTATTTAAATCGGAATTGTACCTTTAAGACGGTAACAGTTTAAGCAAAATCTACCCGCTGGTTTTTGGGTGAAGCCCGAACAAACCAACAAGCAAACATCGACGGTTTCAGAAGCCCTTAATTAGTCGATCTGAGTAGTTTGTTTTTAAATATCTTTGATTTTTGAAAATTTGACATTTAACAATTTTATAATAGTATAGATAGATGTGACTTAAGGGGTCGGCTACAGTGGATTCATTAATGCTTGTCAGGACGGTTATAAATAAATAAATAAATCATACTATAAAATTACGGTCAGGGAGTACTTAGTCTTTTAGCCTGTCCGGCAAATAGACTTATGTAAGTATACGGGTAAGCGACCCCGGCCCCCCGAGCCACTACTGTCTCTTCCTGCTCCTTCCGAGATAGTAGTATCGTATACCCTATAGTCCTTTTCCTAAATTCCATGTTCTTTGCTCAATACACATTTCCTACCTCATTCTCTTTCCTTCCTTTTCCCCTAAGCTGTGGGAACGCAATGACGAACATTAACACTTTTGAACTTTATAAAATGGCGGCGTCGTGGTTCGCCACCCGACACGTCTCGTTGCCCGCGGGGGCGAAATGTGGACTACGGATAGCCACTTTGCTACAGTAAATGGTCGTAGCAGGTGGAAGGAAGTGGTCTCTGCCTACCCCAATGGGTAAGAGGCTTGACTATATGTACATATGTGTGTAGTATGTACTATGGTCTCTGCCTACCCCTATGGGATATCGGCGTGAGTGTATGTATGTATGTATGTGACCGGACTAAGTGGACCGGTCACCATCACCATGATCCTGTGGTAGTCTTCTACCAGACATAAGCATCCCCCTTAAAGAAGTTTTTGCCCTTATCACCACGCTTAGCAGGCGTCTTAGGGATCGCCCTAGATCTATATCGATCGATCGTCTATATCGACTCCCAGGGGTCGACGATGACCTGCAAGGGGTCCACGCCAACTGTCAAAAACACATTTGAAGTTAATAAATTTCCAGCAATGTTATATTAATTACGCTTTGGGGGTCTATCCAAAAGTGAAAAACATGACAAGTGGTTTACAAGACAAAAAAGTTTGAGGACCACTGCCCTAGATTTTGATTGAATAACAGAATAGGGCTGCTGCCCATTATCTTGGTACATCCCTTAGCTGGTTCTTATAGCAACCATAGGAGTAGAAGGAGCGACGCCACACAGCAACATAATGTTAGTTAATTCATCATCATCTCCAGTCAATATTCGTGCACACTACAGGGGCACGATCTTCCCTTGATCAGGAGGGGGATTAGGCCGTAGTCTACCGCGCTGGCCTAGTGCAGGTTGGCAGACTTCACACACCCATGCGGGCATGCAGGTTACCTCACTAAGTTTTCTTTCTCCTATATTTGGCTAGTTAAATACGAACATACATTTAGTTACTTATTTTGTTGGACAGTTGCTTATAATACCGAGGTCAAAGTAAATTATTACTCTCTAAAGCTGTAACAAATTGCGAAAGGGTCAACCGGCGGGGTTATTCGTTACAAAGTGGGGTTTTAACGAAACGGGCCCTGCTATCACCGCTATTATGCGTAATACCGGCCTAAAATATGTTTAATTTCCTTTCGCGTTGGTTAAAAGTGTCATCAACTTTTCTTTTTTCTCGTAGACAGCTGAATAATGAGGTACGTTAGATAATATTGCGTTTTCATCATCATAATTTCATCTACTGTTTCACTGCAGGGCACGGGTCTCCTCTCAGAATGAGAGGGGATAGGCTGTAGTTTACTACGCTGGCCTAATTCGGTCTGGCACACAATCAAGAAAATCTTTGAGGCATTTAGGTTACTTCACGATGTTTTCTTTATCATTTAAAGCGAGCGATAATTAATTCATCATCATGATCAGCATGTTGAGCATGCCTCTTTCTGAAAAAGGAGGGATTTCCCATAATTTCCATACATGGCAAGCGTTTTACAAATTGCAGTAAATTTTGATCGAATTATTTTATTTATTTATTTATTCACAATATTAAAAATTAAAAGAAACAAAGTCCACAAAACCGATTTAATAAATAATTATCGTTATTTTGACGCTGCTGCCCATTATCATGGTACATCCCTTAGCTGCTTCTCACAGCGTCCACAGGGAGAGATGGAGTGACGCTATTATTATGTCGGCGCCACACAGCATTAATTATTAATTTTTTTTTAAAGACAACTCTCGAATTAGGATTAATTCCTGTGTCGCGGGGACTTTTACAAACATACAAATAACGGAAACACAGAACACCCCGAACTAAATTATTAATACGCACAGGATTTCGAAAAGTCAGAGGTTTGGAACTTTGGATTCGAACTCGAAATCTAAGACTGCATGTATGGTCGTATGACCGTGTACCATGTAGGTCTAGTAGTATTACTAGGCCTAGTGATAATAGAAGTTATACATCATATTACTTTAAAAAAGTAGTTAAAATATATCATCATAATTGTTATGTATTATAAAATTGTTAACTGTACTGTTTCATTAAATGGATGAAGAGATTTCCTTAAAATTTTAAGTAATTTTTTATATTATATTGACGTTGGTCTGAGACATTGATACCTAAAGTGATAATAAAGTAGTCATCCTTGACCCCTAGGGGTCAAGGATGACCTGCAAGAGGTCCACGTCAATTGTAAAATTTATATACGTTCTCATAAAATACACAATATACAATCATTGTGTATTTTGTGAGAACGTATATAAATACGTCCTCATAAAATACACAAATTTAAAAAATCCTTAATTTAAATCACGGTAACGAAACCATACCGCGATCTACAATTGTGTCAACGCCATCTAGTTAAAACCATTCTCAAACAAATGAACTAAATAAAGTTGTGTGTGTAATCGCGACATAATTTCGTCTATCATTCAGACATTCTTTAAAATGTTTTATGAATTTTTGAAAGCGTTAGACTCAAATTTATAGATTACTTAGTGAGATTTATAAATCTCAATTATAATTGAGATTTATAAATATATACATACACATACACACACTCACGCCCTTTTCCCTGGCTCTCCGGCGGGGAATCGAACCCCGGTCTTCCGCGT
>WUAW01001581.1:2264-15669 GCA_017165845.1 Thaumetopoea pityocampa | reverse complement strand
AGTCATTATCATATTTATCATATAATTTACTACTATAAGACATTATCATATTTATCACATAATTTACTACTGTAAGTCATTATCATATTTATCACATCATTTACTACTATAAGTCATTATCATATTTATCATATAATTTACTACTATAAGCTAAATCAGCTTGGAAATGTTTTTGCGTTTGTAGTAGTGTACGGTCAGCAGATAAATAAATAAACAAATACTTTTTATATTTTTTTATTTTTATAGGTAGGTATTTAATATTTTATATATTATTAAATGTAATTTAATATGTATAACCAACTTCAACGAGGCACGTGGTAGCTAGTGTAAACTGGTTTATTCCGGTTTTAGTCTATGCACAAACACTACTACAATCGCAAGCGTCTCCTAGTTTATTTGACTGTAAGTAAAAGTAACGCTAAAGGTTATGTAGTTTATGTGAAAAATAAAACTGAAACAAGAGCAGCACAATGTCAAGACGTCGTTTCTTTATTTACGAGGGCGTTGTGGCGGTCGCCTCGTCGCAGCGAGCGCCATCTGCAGGTGAGCAACCTCCGCGCAGACGCACGCGCCGCGCACACATGCGCCTGCGCACGCACACGCGCCCACACAGCTCACCGACTGTCCACCGGCCAAACAATCGATCGTAAATCAGCTTCGATAAAATTATAGGAGGGCGCACAATGGATGTCGCTGTGCAACATCTGCGACGCATAATCTGCCCTCCTGCCATCGCAAAGAGTCCGCTTTCACGCGCCACCTGGCCGCGCGCGACGTAACTCTACGTCTCCGAGATAAAGTCCACAATTGCACGTGTACAGACAAGAAATGTTTATTTTGAGAAACCAACGCTACGTGACTGTAGCCGCTAGTGCTTACAAATAAAGTATATTATTGCGTGCACCGATGAACGATCTCGTAATTGCGAAATTCACGCTTCGTGGTGCGATACAAAAATAAGATTATGGATTCTGCTGAGCTCCGGCGTTATTGTGATTCGAGGATCCGTCCGTGGGTACGTCTGCGCGGTTTACGACCTCTATTCCTGGAGGAATAAAGCGTGCTTATTGAATACCGTTCCGGTTATACGGGGCTGACAGCGCTCTTGTCCGCAGAAGTCGGACTTTAGCGATGGAAGTGTGTTAGCAGAATTTAGTTGTTACAAGGACTGAAATAGATGCTTTCATGTCTTTATACTATAAATATACGTATACTACGTCTAGAAATTAATAGGAAAGTTCAATAGTTAGTGCTTGCTAATCGAGAGAACAAATAATTCCATAACGGTCGATACAATATGCATATAGGGTCTTCCACTAGGAAATCAATGAATGTATAGCGATATGATTTATGATGACCCAGTGATGACGTTGATATAGTTACATCATCAGCTATAGGCTCGAAGTGTGGCAGGAATGGCAGTATCGGAAAAGAGAAGATCTTCCGACCAGACGGGTGTTGTGTCTGGCGGGGACTGCCACCCGCCACGACGGTTGATGTCGGGACGTTGTATATACATTAAGTCGCTATTAAACTTCACGCGCGCGATTCAAACTTCTAATGTCGTTAATTTAATCCTGCTCCATCTGTTGAGGATGTGTGGTACTATGTAGTGAAGTAGATCGCCACAAAGTGTACATATCACATGTATAGTAGAATCCACACTCACTGTCTGTTTGTTAGTTAAAAACTCTTCGCGGTACAATCGGTTCTGATATGACTGGGAAATTGATAGATATGATACCAATAAAGAACATAAGATTTTAATTATCATCATCACAAATTTATTGAGAGCGTATACGAGGGATTTAGCTAGTAAAACAATAAGAATGCTTCAATAAAATGATTTTTAAAATTATATATTTTGTATGTTTGTACGGACACGTATAAGTTTTAAAATATAATACATAATAACTATATAACCGTTTATCTCAAACCTTGATTAATTATAATGGAATAAGAATATCTTGATGTTTAAATAATTAAAATAAATTCCAAATGTTAATTTGGAATTTATTAAAAGGCTACCAATAATAGTGTCGTATTCCTATGGGTGCTGTGAGAACCAGCTGAGGGTTGTTTATAAGATAAAGGGCAGCCGCGTTATCCTGGTATTCTGGTATTCTACCAAGAATGGAGATAACGGCAAAAGACTCCTTTCTCTGGGGATCTTCCTTTCTCTTTCAGAGGGAGTAGAGAACTCCCTCTGAAAGAGAAAGGATATATCGTCATCAGCTCGCAGAAGTCCACTGCTGGACTCTCTGTCCAGCAGTGGACTTCTGCGAGACGGAACATACAGAATACGGTTAGAGAGAGAGAGAGAAAGAGAGCTAAATCACATATACTATTATACGCAATCATCTATCTATACTATTATAAAATTGTTAAATGTCAAATTTTCAAAAATGAAAAACTACTCAAATCGACTAATTAAGGGCTTCTGAAACCAAATCAATTTGTTTATTTCTTTGTTTGTTTGTTCAAGCTTCACGCAAAAACCAGCAGGTAGATTTTGGTTAAACTATTACAGTCATAAAGTTACTATTCCGAATTAAATACTGAGGCATGTTTCATTAAAATCGGTCCAGTATAATTGAAGATACAGATAGATCCCTGTTTTATTAGCTGCCGTTAAGGTCCGAGAGGTCAAGTAAAAGTGATACTAAGGTTTTTCGTATAAATCTAGGATTCTGTCGGGATTTCCCGTGTAGCGGAGAACCGGCATTCACGCGGGCGGACCAATTGCTAGATATATCGCTCATCCAATAGAATAATGACGTAATTCCAAAAATATTAAAATTTTATTTTGTGTTTAATTCGAATGATTTGTTGTTTAATATGGATTTTTTTTTCGAGAATGCTCAAATTATTATTAATAATAATCTATAAATAAATTATGAAAAATCACGATAATTGATATGATTTACAAAATGGGTATACTTAATCCAATTTTAAACTGAAACGCTTCTTCTGATAAATTGCAAAAATGTAATTACGTCATTGTTCTATTGGATGAGCGATATATAAAATGTAATAACATTTGAATAATCTATAAGAAAATATCGAGTAAGTACTCGATCGAGACATCACAGTGATATCATACATCATATCGCTATAACACGTATCGAACACGAGAGCGATCAACCGGCTGCCACAAAGGATCGGCGGCCGGGCGTCGAGTACCCGACACCGGGCGAGGATCGCGCCGCGCGAGGCGCACGTTTACGACGGTCGTAAAGACGTGGCCAGATATTGAGCGAGCCCTGCTGCCTACGGACAACATACAGTATATCATGCTCCACACAGGCACATATGTAATGGGCGGCGCGTGGGAGACTCGCAACGAACATGGGCTCGCTTCAAAACTGTTTTGAGTTTCCAGTGTTCGAGTCCAGTGAATAACACGACTCGCAAAAAGTACATAAGTACATACATACATACAGCGTGATCTGCGGGGATACTGACTACTACACTACCGAATACTAAGAACTGGGATAGAGAGAGACCACTTCTTTCCACATGCTACGATCGCTTAATGTAGCAAAGTGGCTGTCCGTAGCCCACTTTTCGCCCTCGCGGGAAACGAGACGTGTCGGATGGCGATCCACGTCGCCGCCATTTTATAAGATTCCAAAGTGATTAAAGTTTCTCATTGTGTTCCCGCGGAAAGAGGATGAGGTAGGAAAGGTATCTTGAGCAAGGAAATGAAATTTGGGAAAAGGACTATAGGATATAGTATACTACTATCTCGGAAGGAGTAAGAAGAGACAGTAGTAGCTCGGGAGGCTGGGGTCGCTTACTCGTATACTTAAGTATAAGACTAAGTACTTCCTGACCGTAACATTAATATTAATATTATGTATAATATTATGGATACCTTTTTCACAGACATTGATCTAACCCTAAAATTGGGTTTCTTTGAGTTTTGGGTACCAGACAACGATATACATTTTTATACCACAATGGTGGCAGACTTACGGCCCCCCTGATGGTAAGCGACTTACGGCCCGCCTGATGGTAAGCGACTTACGGCCCGCCTGATGGTAAGCGACTTACGGCCCGCCTGATGGTAAGCGACGTACGGCCCGCCTGATGGTAAGCGACTTACGGCCCGTCTGATGGTAAGCGACTTACGGCCCGCCTGATGGTAAGCAGCTTACGGCCCGCCTGATGGTAAGCGGTGACCGCAGCCTGTGGACGACTGCAACATCAGGAGTACCAATTATATGCGCGTCGCCGACCCTTTAGAAATTTACTTATCTACTCCCTTCTTAAAGAACTCTTGTAGTCTTTCGGGAAATCCTCATCAGGGAGTTCATTCCACAATCGGAGCATTCGGGGAAGAAAGTGCCTCTGAAACTGCACTGTACGTGACTATTGAGGTTCCAATGTGTGAGGATGAACTCCTTGCCGATGGCGAGCGGTGGCTGTGGGCATCATGTCAAACAACTCCTCGGAACACTACCCATTGTATAAGCGGTAGAACACACGATATATTTACTTATATAGATAAAATAAATGCAAGACTCTGATGCAAACATTCGTGCTCATCGCTCAAAACTTGCTCGTACTTTGGCCCAGAAAGCAATGTCACTGCCACCAAAACAGTCATTAAATACCTAAAGTAAAATCCAAAATTTAACTTCAATACCGACGTAAAATAACAGAAAGTAGATCCTTGATCAGAGTCCTCTTTCTGTATTTCTCTAGATTCGAGAAATTTCTGTTAAACTGCCAAAGAAGTTTCGTTTTTGTCACCCGTATGAAATTAGACGCGCTCTTTTTTTAGTTTTAAAGATTTGCAGCTTTGAAAGCATAACGTTTTAAGTTTATCTATGACAGTAAAAACGCTAGAGCCAGTTCTACTGTTAGTTATCTATGATATGAGGTTTTGGCGGCAACCCGAGTGAAGCGTTACTTTAAGTTTTATTTTAACGTTTTATATTATTAGTTTATTGTGTTTATTTAATATATAAATTTGATGTTATTTTGAGTATTAATCGTCAATAATCGTGAACAATATTGAAATAAATCCTGACTCACATTGCAGAGCGACCTTATATTTCCAAGGCAATTAGCCTACGGAAAGTTCACCTAGTAAACGTGGTAATCCTTAGATTAACGTCAAAAATCAGTAAAATAAACATTTACTACCACCATTTACCTACCAGCATCGTGTGAAAATTATATAATTTTCATTTTTCTACGTGAAACAAGGCCTTATGGACTTGAATCCCTTTGCCTTTTCTATAAAAGGAAAACTTAAAACCAATATATTATATGTTCCGTAATTCACGTATCATGATTTTATACTCATATTTACACGCGTTATGATCGTATATATCAATATACACACCACTGCAGTGGCGGAAGGAGTTTCGAGCGCGCCTCATAACGTGTTCCATTTTAATGACACGATAAACCGGCCAGATATGAACGCCATATCAATAATAATCTTTATGTCCTAACGCGCTGAGTCTGTAAACTACGTACCTACAAATATCTTGTATACGGTTATGACATACCATAGACAAATATACTATACAAAAGGAGAGCTTAACTCCTATTTGAGTTATTCACCAACGAATCTTTGACTGCCCGAAGATATCTCCCTGACAGTCAGAAATACTCAGAACGGTCCGAGAAGTAATTACACAATTATTAAAATTGCTCACTAAAATTTGACAATTTTGCTTTCATCATTATCATCATATCAGCTCGCAGACGTTCACTGCTGGACATAGGCCTCCTGTGATGATCGCCACACCGAGCGACTATAAGTCGTCTGCATCCACCGATTGCCCGCGGCTTTTATTAGGTCATAAGTCCACGTAGGCGCAGGTGGAACCGCCCTACGCTTTCCAGTTCAGGGTTGTCATTCCACCGCTTTAGCACCCCAATGTCCATCTGTTTTGCGAGCTATGTGCTCCACCTGCTATTTCAACTTTGCAATCCTTTGAACTACATCGGCGACTCTAGTTCTCCTTTGTGCTTTAAGTTACTTAAATTTATTTCCAGCTACATACTTACGGAGTAATCGGCGCCTTTGACAGTTGAAAATAGATTTAGAAATCGCTTAGAATTCCAATGACATGCATTTGGCTTTGAGTGGCGTTGAACCAAAAATTCATTAGTTGATAAACAGTCAAAAAATTCCATAAATATAATATATTTAATGTAAAACTTTCGTATATAATATATATATTACTCTTGATTTCGAATAATTAAATATGTATTGTATTTTATTGATAAAATAACCTTATAAAAATTAATGTTACCGGTTCGGTAATTTAGAAAATATTATTGAGATTCGAGTGACAAAAGGGTACATAGAATAAAACTTTCTTAATCAAATCAACAATTTGTTTCAAAAAGGGAAAAGTTCGTAACACCCTTAGTCGACGAAAGCGTATGAAAAGTTGTATGAATGTGGATGAAGCGAGAGACGTGTGTCAGGATCGTAGTATGAAGCGAACTGTGGTCTCTGACTACCCCTATGGATTAGCGGTCTATTTTGTATCCCATATTTATCTATTTGTATATAAAATCCCCCTTCTGTTCAGGGGAGGTCCGTGCCCCCATAGTGGGGACGAATATACTCGTAGACTGGGGATAATGTTGATGATGGTGCAACATCTATTTTACATCCTTTATTTTACATCACACACTTCACTGATATATCAACACCATCGACTGGTAGAAATTAGGCAGGCAAACTTAACCCTCAGACATTGAATCCGCCCATATACCATTAGCATATTAAGATTAAATAAATAAATAAATAAAATTAGTGCACACACTCAAAAAATTTCAAGATAGAGCACTGTGTTTTAGTTGGATAAAAAAAAATTGTGACTCAAACAATTTTACTGCTAATACGATTGACATCGATTCTTTGCACGTAGGTAACTAATCCGAAAAGTTTACGGACAGTAACTATATTGCACTGTTATAAATTACAATCAAAAGGTTAACACGTGTAACTAACTATAACTACTATTTTAACCTACTATAATAAGTTAATATTGACAATCAGCTTGTATTAGCCGATTCACAAAAATTAAATTAAACGTTTGGACCAGAGGTTCCCAGACTTTTTTCTCATAGACCACTTTCAAAATTTAGCTGGCTCCGATGGACCCTATGCAGCTACATTTCTACCATATTCCCAAAACTCGACAAAAAATGTGAAGATTAGATCTATGGAAATTTGCGTACGCCAACGTAGACCCCCGTCAAGTCTCCCGTGGACCCCTGGGGGTCCACCTGGACCACTTTGGGAACTAAGGGTTTGGACAGTCGACCGCATAAACCAATAAAATTATTTTTTTTTGTATTAACTATGTCAAGTTGTTTAAAATAATCGAATTTACATTGTTTAAATTTACTTTTTAATATTATTTAAAAAATAACAATCATAACTTATAAGTCATCGTTATTTCAGCCCGTAGATGTCCACTGCTGGACATAGGCCTCTCCAATCGAATTCCAGCGCGACCGGTCCATAGCCACCTGCATCCAGCGAGACCCAGCGATCCTCACCAGGTCGATGGACAGACCATCTCGTAAGTGGCCGTGCCACACTGCTTATAAGTATAGCCAATTAATTGGTTAATAAGTTAACAAAGTTGTCTCTGCTACTATATATTAAGTATATCTAACTGTCCTTATATTGGCAGAATTAATTGAATGTGAAGAACAGAAAGATTTTTTAAGTGCAATCTTGGAAAAACTTATGTCTGACTGAGAAATGCTGAGATGAAATGAATATAGTGAATATATATAAAAAGAATAGCTATTTATCTAGCCAAGACCTAACTGTAATGTACAAACTCGCATGCTATAAACTGGATCGTAAAATCTCGTGATTGGTTCGCGCGGCCATTGCACAACGAATGTTTGGGAAATATCTGTCTGCACGTTGATACCGCGGACCTGTAAATATTTTGCTGAGAAACGTTCGACACGCTTGCATTGTTCTCGAAACTTTTCCCCAGGTGTCCATATACAACTATAGATAAGTAAGAATACTGCCACCCATTTCTCTGAATCTTAAAAGCCCAGTGACGGAGTAAGTATGATATAAAAATGGCCATGTCGAGTCACGATCGATGTGAGGTTCCGTAGTCTAGCTACAGAATTTAAAAATTATTATAAAATTGTTAAATATTCTAACATATTTAAAAAAAAACTACTCAAATCGATTAATTAAGAGCTTCTGAAACCAAATCCGTCGATATTTTTTTTGTTTGTTTTTTTATTTGTTTGTTTGTTTGTTCTGGCTTCACGCGAAGACTAACGTGTAGATTTTGATTAAGCCATTACAGTCATATTCCTACTTAAATACTGCGGCATGTTTCATCAAAATCGGTCAAATAAAATTGAAGATATAGCTTGATCCCTGTTTTAGTAACCGCCGTTAAGGTACGAGAGGTCAAGTAAAAGTGGATGTTAGACTTTTTATATAAATCTATAATGGTGTCGGGATTTCCCATTATCGGAAAACCAACATTCACACGGGCGGTGCCGTGGGCAAAAGCTAGTTTAAAAATAAAAGTATTTTTACAAACTAATCATCATCTTCTGGCTATTTTACACCCGAACAAAAAGAAAGTATAGGTATGTAATCCGAAACATCTTACTAAACTAAAAATATCCAACAGTATTAAGTGGAGTGGAATCTATGTGCTTACCGTGACTTTGGCCTTATCCTAATATTATAAATGCGAATGTGAGTTTGTTTATTTGTTGCGCTTTCTCGCCTTAACTACTCAACCGATCATCATAAAAATTTGTACACACATTGTCAGGCAGGGGTACAAAGAAGGACATACTTTTTATTCCGAAAAATCTATTTCCGAGGAATAGAAAAATATAGTTAACAAAGTTATCAAATAGTGGTATTTTTAATGGTCTCTGACATGTGTTTAAGAACATCAAACCGAGCAAAGCTGCTGGTAAAAGCTAGTATGTATATATATTTTTATAAGAATATGTGCATTCTTTTTATTATAAAAAATTCAAGGATGTAACCTTAGAACAGGAATTTTCAGAAAAAATATTGAAGACAAACAGACAAACGTACTTGGTAAAGGTTCCCAGTTTGAAAACGGAACCCTAATAATGAACACTTACTCGAGACACGCGGGTGTGATTTCTCTACCTTCCCTAGTGGGGACAGAAGGGATTTACTGGCGCAACAGGGAACGGAAATATTCAGAAAATAATACTCGTGTTATTACAACGATCAGCTTCTTAACTAAAAGCGATCTCTTCCGATGTGTTTAGCTAATAATATTAATCGCTTACAACAAACGCTTAACTAAATTAATTTAACAAGTTAAACCGTTACACACCTTTACAGAACTTCCCAATAAATATAAAACTGTACCTATTTTAATTTTAAAACACTTCTAAAATACATATATACAGTAAACAAAAGGACTCTCGTACATTTAAATAACATAAACAGAGTAAATAATGAAAAACCTCCGTGCTCATCCAATGACAAATGACAATAGAGGGAACATCCCTCCTCCCTCTAGCTCAAAACAAAATAAACTCTATCGCATGTAGATACGCTTTGTTTTAGTATGGTAGCGTTCGGAGGATGGCCATCGCTATCTTGTCAGGCGGGGGAGGCCGCGACCAATGAGCGCTCGCCCTGAGAACATCGCACTGTCCTTATCTGTACATACCTACTGCGCATCCTCACACTTTTCAGTTCACGGCCAGTATTTACTTTAAGCTTTTCAGTTTCAAGTTTGGACTTAACAAACTTTCACAAATATTTTTATTCGAATAAAAATCATTTTAATGCTGAACAAAATAATAATATTCTGGACACTTTTCACACACATTGATCTAGTCCCAGACTAGGATTCCCTGTGTCATGGGTACTAGTCTATATATAGATAAATATAATATGTTCAAGACTCGGATACAAAGGATTGTGCTCATCACACAAAGTCAGTGCCCGCCGGGTCAGTCGTCGGGTTAAATTAATGACTTACCTTGCGCGTGGATCCGTCTCGCGACCGCCTTCGACCGCATCGCTGCCACCGCGACAGGGGACAGCCTCCCCAGTTATTAACCACGATCGATGGACACTTGAATCTATTTCGAAAAGTTTTCGCGTGGAAATTGTGTGTGTGTGTGTGTGTGTGTTTGGGCCGGGCGTCAGTGCGGCGCGGGAGGCCGCCGGGAACGTACGTCCTGCGGGAGCGGGTCAGGTGTGGAGGCGGCGTGCGCGGCGTCACACGCGAGCAGCCGGCGGGACACTGCGTTCACGTGCCGCTCACGGCCGCGGGGAAAGCGATTTTCACGCGGGAAACGCGATAGTGTCCGAGCGCGGCCGCTCCGCGCTGACACTGCCCGCGGCGGGCGCGACGCCCGGACGACACCCGCCTCACCTGCGACGCCCACCCGCGTCCGCAGGCCCACACCCAAATAATAATAATAATCTGAACACTTTCACACACATTGATCTAATCTAGTCCCAAACTAGGATTCCCTCTGTCTTGGGTACTAGACAACGACATACGTAACTTATATAGATAAATACAATACATAAATAGATAAATACGTACATGACTCCGATATAAACATTTATGCTCATCACAAAAAGTTTATCCCTACCAAGATTCGAACTCGGGACTCATTGGTACAGAAAGCATGATGACTGCCTACTGTACGAATCAGTTGTCAAAATGAAATGTTCTCTCTGTTATAGGAAAGAAGCTAATGAGGAATGCATTAAAACATTAACATTATTGCAGAAAAGATACACAGAAATGTTAATTATCTCTCATATGGAAGTCTTCGGCTCTTGTTATTGTCTAAAATTACCTGGCGTGGCGTTATTCAACATCATCATCATCATCGATGCGTATTCTGGTGCACCGCAGGGCACAGGTTCAACGTTGGCAGACTTCACACCCCATCGAGAAACACTTTCAGGCAGACAGTTTCCCTTCATCGTTTGAATCGAATGATAAATATTAAATTATTAATAATTAATTAATGGTCAGTGATTGGATTCAAACATGACATCTAAAACTTGAGATGTATAGTCATAGTCATTATAATTAAAAAAATTAGTACCACCTTATAACGCCCCCACTTAAATTAAAAAAAACACTAAACAACACCACTTTGTTATTTGTTAAGAACAGGAGCCAGTTCTCTCTTGGAGTAAGTGTAAGACTAAACACGAACCATGCCAGTACTGATACCTGGTTTATTGGGGCAAGACCATGACTGGGTAAGTCTCCTCTCGGTCTTGGATAAGTAAGACTAATTGACATATGCGAAGGACTCCGGGATCGAACTTCATTCGAAGACTCCTTGGAAGGAATACAAGACTCGCTTCGACGGTACCTTGGGATACTTATCGCTTATGTCTTATGTCAAGCCACACTTATCGCCGTTCATCACCTTCCATCACCTCAAATAAACCTTTTTTTTATCGTGCAGAAAATGCTTGACGTATACCGCTGTGTCGAGGTCATGGTACAATGGTTACGTGTGGTTTGCACCCAGTGAAGACTGCACGCGTCCTTCTGTAGCCAGCCCCTCTAGCCAAGTTGACATTCGACAATCCTTATCGCTAATAGAAAACTAAAAAAATGTATTGGAATGACATTTCTATTCGAAAAGTCACGTATGACTTGGCGATTAGAAGTGTCATTCAAATAAATTTTTTATTCTCTATTAGCGATAACCATTGTCGATTGTGCGTGTTTGGCTTCTTAACGTTGACGCCATATCACGCGCTGGCGCGTCATCGGCAGCGGAAGTGCTGTTTCATTAATAAATCACTGCAGCGACTGCTGATGAACAAGTCTTATTTATGTTCACCGCATTTTGGACGTATGATTAAATATCAAAATATCTAATTATCGCTTATTTAACCACAAAATCATTTTTTTTTAATTCTACGCACACGGATGCAACATAATTTTAATGATATGTCAGAATGACGCTGCAGTTAAATGTATAAAGTATACGTACTTTATACAGTTATATTCTTATAGCTTTTAGTGGAAGGTGAACGTTATTCTATAAAAGCGTGTATTAAAACGTAGTCATAACAGACAATGCAAGTTTATACGTAACAACACACTAATTGGAAGCGATAGGTTTATGAATGTACCGACTTGTAAGTAAAAAGTAAAATAAATATAATAAAGCTTTTTATTCACAAATCATAAATATATTTATATATTAGCTTTTGCCCGCGGCTCCGCCCGCGTGAGTGTCGATATTACGCTACATGGGAAATCCCAAAACAATCATAGATTCATATAAAAAAGCCTCAGAGTCACGTTTACTTGAGCTCTCGCGCCTTAACAGCGGCTGCTAAATCAAGGATCAAGCTGTATCTTCAATTCTACTGGACTTATTTTGATGAAAAATAACGCAGTATTTAATTTGGAATAGTACCTTTAAGACTGTAATACATACATACATACACTCACGCCGATATCCCATAAGGGTAGACAGAGACCATAGTATATACTATCTACATACATACAGTCTCGCCTCTTTCCTATTGGGGTAGGCAGAGACCACTTCTTTCCACCTGCTACGATCGTTCAATGCAGCAGAGTGGCTATCCGCAGCCCTCATTTCGCCCCCGCGGGCAACGAAACGTGTCGGGTGGCGAACCACGACGCCGCCATTTTATAGGGTTAAAAATGTTAAAGTTCCTCATTAAGACTGTAATAGTTTAACCAAAATCAATTGGCTGTTTTTTGCGAGAAGCTCGAAAATACAAACACACAAATCGACAGATTTGGTTTCAGAAGCCCTTAATAAACTACCCGAATCGACTAATTGTCGATTCGGGTAGTTTATTTTTTATATATTTGTTTTACAACATTTTAGATTTAATAATTTTATAATAGTATAGACAGATAGGTAGATAGATAGAAAACCTAATGTAACTTACACAAATTGTAAAGACAATTTACATTGGTGGGTACTGACAAGTTTATGACTATACAAAAAGTTACCCACAGCTGTCTGAATGTCTGTCGGACGTCAACCGTCTAGAGAACATCGAGGACGAAGGAAGCCTCCCCCCACCCACTGGGGAGGCCGTAGGGGGGTTGAAGCCGTAAATATGATTATCAGCGGGGGAGGCAGCACGGACTAATCATATTCTCTGCAATTTACATAAATATTAGCGTGTTTCGTGTGACATGAGTGACCGCCAGGGTTGTTGGAATGGAAAATAAAGATTTTTTTAATTAACTATAGATTAAAATTATCACTATTAGGTATATTATTGAAAATATTCAAAATTATGTAATGAGCCGGCGTAATGATAGCGTCACTCCATCCCTTCACGTAAATGCTAAGTGTTCCGAGTGACCCGAGGCACCGCCAAGGTTACTGGAAC
>WUAW01001579.1:9607-22062 GCA_017165845.1 Thaumetopoea pityocampa | reverse complement strand
ATTGAATGAATTCATTCGAATCAACAAATCATTCAAATAATTCGAATCCATATAAAATCATTCGACTTGAATTCGACAGATTCAGCCGACGATGAACGTGGTACCCGTTCTATTGTATTAATACTCTAAGGAATAATATAAATGAATTCATTCGAATCAACAAATCATTTAAATAATTCAAAAGTATGTAAAATCATTCAACTTAAGGCGATCGACTCGGTAGACGGCGAACGTGATACCTGTCCCCCTAGCCAAGTTGACTTTCTACAGCCGTTAACGCTAACAGAAACAAAAAAAATATACATTGGAATGATATTTCTAATCCATAAGTCGCGGGTGACTTGGCGATTAGAAATGTAATTCCAATACATATTTTTCGTTATTTTTCGTTTCTATTAGCGTTAATGATTTTAGAATGTCAACTTGGCTAGGGGGCTGTTCCTATAGCTGTCTACAATTAATAATTAGTAATGATTATTCTAATAACGGAAAGAGTGCTAATTGGAAAATTAGTAGTCACTAATAAGTCTACTGTTGAAACTATTCGTATTTGTATATCGCTAAGTTCGGTGAGCTTATTTCCTTAATTAAGAACCATTTGACTGATTACGTAATTGATCGGGGTTGATAAACAAAAACTAAATTTTTAAAATAATGAAATTATATGTTATTTTCAAATTATATGCTGGTTATTACGATAAAGTCTATCGACTTTACCGTATAAGTCGATTTCGATCTTCGAAAACGTTTTGCGTGTTGCTTGTTGTCAAGCTCGTCAGGTTAGGGTCCTTCAAGGTCGATAAAGTGACTGAAAATTACTAAATAAAATTTTATATTATTTAGTCATTTTAAGTGTAGCTTTATCCGGGTAAATTGCCACGTGGCCATAATGTTGTTTAACAATGGAGATGACGTACATTAAAATTGCCCCGTTTCTGATTAAAGCAATACTTTATTTCTCCTCTGATTGTAAGCTAATTAGCAAAGACTAAGAAGACAAGGTTTGTTAACTCTCCTGAATCAGCAGAGGTTGGTTTTTAATATCTCTGTTTTATTTCTTCTATCGGGTTTTCTAAAGCATAATCAGCAATACACAGTTATTTTTACAAGTTAAAATTAAAAAGATTTCTTTACTTAGCAATTGAATAAATTATTTTAATCTCACTAAAAGCATTTAATTTTTTCTTTTTTAGAAGATGTGGAAAATGTAGTGATTGGTTTTAAGGTACTCAACTTTAATACTTTCTTTTCTACATTCTTTGATACTTTTAGTTTTTCTTTTTTGATATAAACTTGCAGATTATACAAATATATGGTGTTGGGCTTTTTGGATTGGATAAGCTTGCATTTGTAACTCTACCAATACATCATCGTTTCCGCTTTTAAATTTGAGTGAGATCTGCTATTGACTTTCTCGAAAAACGTTCTTCTGCTCACGAATAAGTGGACCTCAGAAGATCTATCTGTGAAAATTTTAACACAAAAAATAAAATTGGGAAAGAAAATTGCTGTTTTAAAATGATTTTCTAATTCATAATGTGTGGCAGTNGACTTTCTCGAAAAACGTTCTTCTGCTCACGAATAAGTGGACCTCAGAAGATCTATCTGTGAAAATTTTAATACAAAAAATAAAATTGGGAAAGAAAATTGCTGTTTTAAAATGATTTTCTAATTTATAATGTGTGGCAGTTATAACTGCCACACATTATAAATTTTCTATAGAAAAAGTTTTTTTTTTAGTTCTAACCACATTGCAATACCAACTCACGTGCAGGAAATGTTGCGCAATTCGATTGTTCATGGCGGAAAGTGTTAGAAAACATTCAAAACATTTTGAATTTGGTAAACCGTTTCAATATTTTGAAAACTTCTCGTAAACGGTAGTTTGCAGTTACTAAAGACTAAATTGGATTCATAATTACATTGTTGCCGAAACACGTGTCTTGATTCACTAAGTTTTTAAAATCAATAATTGTGTAAGTTATGACTTGACTGTACTCAATAGACTTTAAAGAAGTGTTTTAATTTTAAATTTAAAGTTAGAACATTGTGTTGTTATAAAGTCTAGAATGTGTGAAATTAAATTAAAATTGCAAGTTGTAATAATAATTTTAGGTTTATTTTTAAAAGGTTTATACGCTGTGGACGATTGTAAGTTTATCAAATGAATTTATTATTTATTATAATTAATTAAATTGCAGTAATTCCTGGTTGGCGTTATTATTTCTGGATAAATGCTGTTCGTTGTTACCTGCCAATACTCATCAATTTATATTAGGTTGTTGAGTTTGGTTTAAGTTTGCTTGTCTGTGAGCTGTTTGTAATATATGATGTCTATAATCTGTGCATAATTTTTAGTGTTCTTAACTTGGGTGTTTATTTCAGTTACCTATTACTTGTGTGCCACTTTCCAAAAATATATGTCAATTGAATTATGTGTGATCTGATCTCACCTGTTTTACAAATAAACATTTTTTGATTTCTGAAGCTAAATATTTTTTAGAGATACTAAATTGACCTAGGGAATCCACTAAACACTTAGCACACGCGTAAAATACTATGATTATATCGTTTGATGTCATTACAATCTATGATTGTCTATGTATTTATTATTTATAATATTGATAAAATTAGGAAATTATTATATGTGCTTATGCTTTATTTAAAACATTATATTGTATTACTCTATATATTATATTTAAAACAAATTAGATTTTTTTAAACTATCACAGTAATCAGCTCATTATTGACTTTCGTCGTGAGTTATTGTCGAATCTGTTTATTTAAATTTTTTTTTGGAAGAGACAGATAAGAGCGCTCAATATACGCTGTTTTTTTTTAATATTATGTTATAAGCTTTCATTTAATATTGGTATGCAATGAAGAGTAGTTTATTTATCTGTATTTTTAGAACCGATGTTTATTTATTTACATTTCATACATAAAATATGTACAGGCGGAGTTAATGCCTTCTTAGGCACTTTCTACGAGTCGAGCTTAAACCGATTAAACCGATGTTTTTTGTATCGTAGCGCTGCTGTTCACGGTAACTCGAGCGCCGCGGTACTTCGGTATTCTTCAGGACCATCGTGGGCAGCCGCTATCGGTTGAAGTATCCGAAGAGTATATGGATCAGGACTACGTAGCTACTAATAGGTGAGTATCTTCATCATCAGTTCTCGGAACTCCACTAGTGGACATGAGCCCTCTCCATAGCAGTGAAGGATCTCCAGGTTTGGCAGGCGTCTTGAGGGTGACAGTAGATTATGATTTAATAACAAGATAACACCGCAGCCCGTCATCTTTGTGAGGTACGTTATCTCAGCCGATTCTCACAGCACCTACGGGAAGAGATTGAGAGATATGCCGGCGTCAAATTGCTGGCGAGTATCTAAAGTCTTTTTAATAGTCTCATCATGACTCCTGTGTTGTGGATGCCGTAAATCGGCACGCGCAGATTGTAAAATTGGTGGCTACTTAATATAGCCTCTAGACATTAAATTTATTTTCTCGAACCCTGGCATTAATTTCGATCTAAAGAAGGATATGCGGTTATATCATGGCATATGACTGTGTCCGTTACAAAATCATTAAATGTACAAGCACGGCTTGAATAAAATATAAAATTCATTTGCAATTGACCGCAGTTCAACTAACATATCTGGAGATTACTTCAAATCCTACTCTTTTACGTGGGTCCAGCAATGAACTTTCAGGGTTTGATGATCATCATAGATTCATTCGTTAACCCTTTTTCCCTAGTGGGTTTAATCTTTTTTTTTAATTCATTTATCAGGTTTACTAGTTCAAATCCTTTATATGTATCAGTGTTGATGACATATAATTTTAAAGGCGATAATATTATGTTAATCATACAACATATTATATTGACATATTATGTTAGTTGCTAGTTATCGCCTTTGAAATTACATGAGCAAAAATCTCTTCATTCTTAGTATCATAAAATTCAGGCGCTTTGATATCTACAATTGTTGGCTTTGCGAGAGTAAACTCATCCGAGATGAGTTCAAATGAGCGTTGTAGGCACCGGTGCCAAAGATATTAGTTCAATACAAAAGTAAAGACCAACTATCAAAAACATTTCAAAGATTCAAATTATTATCAAATATTCAACTTATTTATTGCCAACAACATTCTCGCTCAGCTTGTAAATACATCTCTTAGACTAGATGAATAATTGAGGTGTAGTTATGAGGGTGGCAAGCTCATGTTTGATCAAATCATATTAGGAATGCATGTAGTTACTGACAGTATTGTGAAATGACTCATATTGGTGCTGATTCTGTTGTAACAGAACTCAACTAAATTTAGTTCCTCCCTATCTTTTTCTAATGTCAAACGCCAAAGTCACTAACAGAATCAGCACTATTTTACAATTATTTTTGAAATATTTATACGTCGAATTTGTTAAATATAGTGAATCTGAATTTAAAGTAAGAATCTATGTATAATCTGTATATTAGCAAATAAAACATTCATTCATTCAATGAAACAATCAATAAAATATTAATAAGGAAAAAAGGTCTTTATTGCGGTAGGTAATTATGTTGTATGAACATAATAGGTATTAATGTTAGAACTTGCAAATAATGATGGTTCATTTTATTAGCAAACATCCGAACGTACGAGTATAATGGCCAATACTGCATCGCTCATTCATCTGAATGTTTTATATGTGTTCACTGATCTGCCCCCCTAGCCAAGTTGACATTCGACAATCGTTATCGCTATTAGAAACGAAAAAAATGTATTGGAATGACACTTCTAACCGCCAAGCTACACGTGACTTATCGAATAGAAATGTCATTCCAATACATTTTTTTTTAGTTTTCTATTAGAGATAACGATTGTTGAATGTCAACTTGGCTAGGGTGGCAGATTCCATAAATTAATGGGAGGCGGTATTTACTTACCATGAGGCTGTACGTACTCTTGTTTGCACTCCTTCTATTAAACATTTAGCAACATCTTGTTCTATGTGAAGCTGGCATAATAATACTCACTCGCATCACTCTATCTCTTCGCACGGATACTTTGAGGACCAACTGATGGATATACGTACAAGTCTTGATCTATTATTATATATAGATGCAAAATCTAGTACAAAACTTAAGACAAAAATGTCCATAGGTGACGTATACACATTTATAGATACTTCTACAATTGACTAATTTAATTTGAAAGCTATTGTTTAAATCATAGTGCTTAAAATCGCACACAATGTTAAATAGTACACACAATAGCATTCATTTGGAGCTATTGTCGGTGCTCTAATGTCGGTAGATATATGAACTAAACGTACAAGATATTGAGCAGTGGCATTACACTGAGTAAGAATGATTTATTGTAAGAATGGCTGCGCAGTGCGAATGTACATTACAGCATATTATCTATTACACATATTACATACTCATATTACCTTTATGTAGGCCTGTGTACAGGAGTGGACTCTATAGGCTGATGATTATATATAACCATTGCTGTTATATTGTTACAGGAAAAGGCATAAAATCGATTGGAACAAGTAAGTATCTGTACTATTATAAAATTGTTAAATGTCAAATTTTTTAAATCAGACATTTAAATACAAACTACTCAGATGGACAATTAAGGGCTTCTGAAACTAAATCGGTCGATGTTTGTTTATTTGTTCGCGCTTCACGCAAAAACCAGCGAGTAGATTTTGATTAAACTATTACAGTCTTAGTAGTCTTAGGTACGTATTGCGACTTTTTTTGCAAACAATGCAGCATGTTTCATCAAAATCGGTCCACTAGAATCGAAGACATAGCTTGATCCCTATTTTAGTAGTTGCCGTTAAGGTACAAAAGGCCAAGTAAAAGTGGTTCTTCGTAATTCTGATTGTGTTGGGTTTTCCCATGTAGCGAAGAACCATCATTCACGCGGACAAAGCCGCGGCTAAAAGCTATTAATATATAATGTTTAATATTATATACTAATTTGATGTCGTGAAGTGATAATTCCATAACTTATAAAGTAAGTTAAAACAGATAGTGTGTCGTGAAGCCAGATATTCTATATCTGGTTTTACGGGTTCTGAAGTAATATATTCCATATCTTGCTTTAATTGTCGTGTAGTACAATATTCCGTATCTTGCTTTACATCTCGTGAAGTAAGATATTCCACATCTTGCTTTGCGTCTCGTGAAGTAATATATTCCATATCTTGTTTTACGTGTCGTGAAGTAAGATATTACATATTTTGCTTTACGTCTCGTGAAGTAAGATATTCCATATCTTGCATTATGTGTCATGTAGTACAATATTCCATATCTTGCTTTACATCTCGTGAAGTAAGATATTCCATATCTTGCATTATGTGTCATGTAGTACAATATTCCATATCTTGCTTTACATCTCGTGAAGTAAGACATTCCACATCTTGCTTTGCGTCTCGTCAAGTAATATATTTTATATCTTGCTTTACGTGTCGTGAAGTAAGATATTCCATATCTTGTTTGCGTCTCATGAAGTGAGATATTCCATATCTTGCTTTATCTGTCATGAAATAAGGTATTCCATATCTTATTTTACTTGTCGTACAGTAGGATATTTCATATTTTTCTCTATCTGTCGTGAAATTATTTATTTCATATCTTTCTTTACGTGCCGTTTATTAGTTGTGGTGTCAGCACAATAACAAATATCCACTCCACATCACACTCCATCTCTACCTGGGTCAACCCTTCTTCTATTAAACATTTAGCATGTAACCTTTTCCTGTTTGGTACCAGCATAATATCAGTATCACTCCATCTCTTCTCAGGGATACTCTGAGAATAAGTTGTGGGGTGTACCAGGATAATTGACAGCAGAAATATTGTGTTATTCAACCAATAGCTCTGTTCTTTTCAAAACGACTCTTAAGCTTGTACATAAATGCATACATACATTCACGCCGATATCCCAGAAGGGTAGGCAGAGACTATAGTATATGCTATATACATACAGTCACGCCTCTTTCCCATTGGGACTACCACAGACCACTTCTTTCCACCTGCTACTATCGTTTAATGTAGCAAAGTGGATATCCGCAGCCAAAATTTTGCCCCCGTGGGCAACGAGACGTATCGGGTGGCGAACCATGACGCCGTCATTTTATAAGGTTCAAAAATGATTAAAATTCCTCATTGCGTACCCACGGCTTAGTGGAGAGGAAAGGAAAAAGGATGAGGTAGGAAAGGTGTATTGAACAAGGAATATGGAAGTTAGGAAAAGGGCTATAGGGTATAGGATACTACTATCTCGAATAGGATACTGCTGTCTCTTCTTACTAGTAGGATACTACTAGTAAGAAGAGACAGCAGTAGCTCGGGGGGGGGAGGGGCGTCGTTTACCCGTATACTTAAGTCTATTTGCCGAACAAGCTAAAAGACTAAGTACTCCCGGACCTAAAGAAGCTTAAGCTTGTAGATTATGTAAATCCCCCCTTTTTATGTTGGAGGCCAACATCTAGTAACGGACTTGCACAGGCTGAAGTCCCCACAGTGATACAGGCTTAGCATAACGTTGTAGATCGCAACGATGATTCGTTACACAACTTGGGTTCTTTAAATATGATAAACAATCTTTTAATTTCAGGAATCCACTTGACATGGATGATTTTGACGATGACGAAACAGAAGAAATTTTCGATGAAAAAGACAAAGATGTTAAAGTGCCCAACAAGTATAATTTACAAGCAGGACCAGTCTAATATATGCTTAAGGCGTACTGTCAAATATTAAGTAAAAAAATGTTAAAAATTACATTGTTTTTTTTATTTTCATGCATCTGTAATCACCGTGTGATTACAATGAGATACTCAAAGATACTCTTATGTTGAACACGTATCGAGAACCGATGAAAATATAATTAAAACTATAATTAACTTAAAAAAAACACTGTTTTACAGAAATGTGAACTCCTAGCTTTTGCCTGCGGCTCCGCCCGCGCGAATGTTGGTTTTCCGCTATATGAAACATTCCGAAACAATAATAAATTTATATAGAAAGCCTAAGATATTATTCTTAGGCTTTCTATATAAATCTAGGCAAATCACGTCAGTTTATTGGCGTTAAGTGTGATGATTTTATAAGTGACTAGCTTTTGACCGCGGCTCCGCCCGCGTGAATGTCGGTTTTCCACAACATGGGAAATCTCGACACAATCATAGGTTTATGTAAAAAACCATTATCCACTTTTATTTGAGCTCTTGTTCTTTAACGGCGGCTACTAAAACAGGGATCAAGCTGTATTTTCAATTTTACTGGATCGATTTTGATGAAACATGCCGCAGTATATAGTCGGAATAGTAACTTAAAGACTGTAATGGTTTGACTAAAATCGACCTGTTGGTTTTTAGGTGAAGTTCGAATAAACAAACAAACAAATATCGACGGATTTGGTTTTTAATTAGTAGTATTGAATAGTTATTTTTTTAAATATTTTTGATTTAAAAAAATTGTAAAATAACAATTTTATAATAGTACAGATAGAAGAATATAAAGATTTTATTTAACAGCGACAGGATATCCCATAAATCGGTATAACTTTTTTAAAGCTTAAAAAAATTAAATTATACTGATTCCTTTAGAGTCCTTTTAAAAGTACTTGAAATATTGACACTATAATTGTATTTGGTTAGTTACATTGACTACATCGACAGTAGCACTACAGAAATAAGTTACACGGGAGTTTTTCGTCGGCGCAGTCTGGTGCTAACCACGCCGATTAAAACCGATTGTAATTTTTGTATAACAATTTATTTAAAATAATATTTACAATCTACTTCAAGATGTCCCTTAAGTTGTTCCGTTCTCCAACTAAAAAGGTTTATATCGGATCTTCAGTCTATCTATCGGATTCTATTGGATCTAAGGCATATCGTATCCATATTTAGGACCGATAAAACATCCTTTTTATATATTTAGTTATAGGGATCTAACTGAGAAATTCATTTTTTTAAAGTCGTTTTAAAATGATGACAGAAATAGTAAATAGTTTTTGTTTTTATAAAAAAATTTAATAAATGTAAAAAAATATAAATTTCCATTACATATCAAAATCGCTATACATTTTTTCTAGCCTCTCCTCCATCTGAGTGTCAGGCAAAGTCTCCGGGAGTAATGGCATTCTGGCCATCTCCAAAGACTCTTCTGAATAATTCATAGATTCTTCTGAGTACATTTCATCTAAATGATCCTGGTATATCTTTTCACATTCGCTTGGGTGTTCGCTCTTGATCGTGCTAGGGTGGTATCCTATGGCTTCTATAGGGCCCAGGGTGAGATATGGGATTTGGGTCGTCACTTGAAAGTGTTTAACTGGAAGAAAACACCAATATTATAGGTTATGTGAATTATGCGATTTGATTGCATAGTTACACGGGAGAAAAGCAGTCTAATCAAGAAAAAGGTATTATTTTATTTTTAGTAAGTTTAAGAGAATATGTGTGTACCCAAGAAATATCTATTTATTTAGAGCCTTAGTTCCCAAAATGGTCCATGCGGACCCCCAGGGGTCCACGGAAGATTCGACGGGGGTCTACGTTGGCGTACGCAATTTTCCATAGTTAGATCTAATCTTCACATTTTTTGTCGAGTTTTGGGAATATGGTAGAAATGTAGCTGCAGGGGGTCCACCTGAACCAGCTAAATTTTGAAAGTGATCTATGAGAAAAAAAAGTCTGGGAACCTCTGGTTTAGAGTATTATCTATCACATATTATTAGATGTATGTATTAGTTGTTTTTAGAACGATGTCATAATTTATTTGAATAATTTGTTATAATCAAAGAAATCCACTTTAAAATAAATAAAATATCTTAATTTAAAAATAGCTAAGTATCTTTTGGAACTAGAATACTAACCGTTCTTGGTAGAAGATAATGAGAGCGCATATTCTTAGCTGAATATAAATATACTTTCCTAAAAGAGAATATCTGTTGCTTAAAGAAATCAATTTTATCCGTGTACGTAACTCATAAATCCAAGGCAGTCGTGATGTCCACCATGATAGAAAAACTCCAGAGGCTCAGACACGAAAAACTACGTATTTCTGACTTTAAAGTTAACAAGAGTGTGAAGTGGTGCGGTTAGACCAAATTATGTAAAGACCGAAAGAGTACCCTGGCAGGAGATGCCATCCTTAGAAAATGACATCATCATTCCAAGTCTATATTTGTCCACACTACAGGGGCACGGACCTCCCCTAATTAGGAAAAGGATTAGGCCGTGATTTATTATTTTGATTACGCTGGCCTAGTGTAGATTAGTAGAATTCACACACCCATGCGGGCATGCAGGTTTCCTCACGAAGTTCTCTTTCTCCGTTAAATACATTGGTGTGTACAATGTAGACCCGGCAGAAATATAACTCAGTGGTACGGGACCGGTATCGAACCTACGACCTTTGGATTGCAAACCGAGTCTGGCGGCACTAGACTAACAATATACATGACCTCAGGTTCGCTCTAATAAACTCTGTTTCAAATTGCATTACTCACTATCAATATGGTCGGGTATAATTACAGTAGCGACCGTCTTTGCCACTTTATCGTCGTAATATTCATCGAATATTTCAATCCTGGCGCCTTCAATCACATCCTTTCCTCGTGGTCTCTTGCTGCAGTCGTCCTCCAAGTGCCTCCGCCCTGATTCCTGGTGTGGTACGTGCGGCGGAGGCAGTTCCGTTAAAGGTACGAAATTCTTGCCCATGTATGCACCTACCGGTCGGACGTGACCAAATAACCTGTTTTGTTCAAGAAATTTAATAAGTCTAAATTTAATAGTCTAGATCAGAGTCCTCAAACTTTTTGTCTTGAAATGTTTTTCACTTTTGGTTAGACCCCCAAAGCGTACTAACAATGTTGTAGATTTATTTAATTCAAATGTGTTTTTGAGACTTGGCGTGGACTCCTTGCAAGTTATTGTTAATTTTACGTTTGTAGTAGTGTACAGTTAGCAGATATGTAAATAAATTAATATTTTTTATATTTTATTTTCATAGGTAGGTACTAAATTAAACGTAATTTAATATGTATAACTAACTTCTAACGCTACTTATAAGCGACATGCGAGAGCGCGAGAGGCACGTGGTAGCCAACGCAATTTTTGGCTTTGCAGTGTAAAAGAATTTGGTATTACTAAAAGAAACAAAGTACATACATCCATACACTCACGTCGGTAGCCCATAAGGGTAGCAGAGACCATATTTTTCTATATACTACGATCCTGACACACCTCTCTCGCCTCATCTGCATCCATACATCTTTTCATACACTTCCGTCGATCAAGGGTACTGCGAATTTGACCTGTTTGAAACAAGTTGTTGATTTGATCAAATAAGTTTCGCCCGGTATATTCGTTACGTCAATCGAATCTGATTCTTTCTAAATGATCAAACCAAACAAACAATTAAACTTCAGCAAGAGACGAAGAGGAAAGTAACAAAGATTTTTTTATTTATTTATTATAAGGTTTGTTTACTCTAATAGTACAAATAAAAATTAATGCAATGAAAATGATAAACTCACGATAAGTAATAGAAGTGTTGAATAAAAATAGGGTATCAAACTTTAAATTCAAATTGATACTCTCAATGTTTTTTGATTAGTACCAGGGAAGAGGTCAGTCAAATTAGATGTTTGAATGGGTAATCCATCTAATACTTAACCGAGGTAAGCGGTCCATGCCCCTATAGGGAGAACGAATATGGTCTGGCAATGATTATAATGATCATCTAAACTCGTCCTAAAGTCGCATCCCCTATAAAAAAACAGCACACTCTGACGTAAAAGTCGGGAGAGAGAGAGAGGGGAATGGGAAAGATAGAGGGAGAGGGGAATGGAGAGAAGAAGAGACAGAGTCGTTTCGAATATTTCGTACAAGGGGCTATTTTTACAACATAAAAAGATACTCACTTATTTGCTATAGCTTTGCTCCTAATTTCCGCTGCCACATAATAAACTTGAAACAAAACGAGCGCACACAACAAATACTCCATTCTGGTATGGAACTTCTACACCATCTTTAGTGACCGACGAATACCGTGCCGGTACTCCGGGTGAGTCTTATAAAGCCAACATTTGTATTCATTATCTGATAATTGCAACAATGAATGAAGTTCGCATTGTTAGCGCATAATACCACAGGTGGTGTTAGCCCTTTTTGTTTTAATTCGCTTGTTCACATCTGTTTAAAACTATAGGATTGTGTAAACTGTGACGTTCGGTAACTGTGGGTACCTTAACGCATCAGCATTGACTTATAATAAGCAATCGGAAAGTTTTAACTAAGAGTACCACGCGTCACAGGGTTAGCTTACTTCTTAGGGGAACGGGGGTCATATATACAAACCTGCTGCAAAGTCTTTTTTAGCCTGCTGTCTTTTTGATTTTCATAGATATTTTGTCTTGATATTTTTTTGCATTGG
>WUAW01001577.1:27259-37597 GCA_017165845.1 Thaumetopoea pityocampa | reverse complement strand
GAGCGTATATCGTGTCGCAAGGACTTCATAATCTGTCTGTTGAGCTGCCTATAAGACTCGGCGTCTTCGGATACGTTCGATACGGATACGTTCCTAGGTGACAAAATAAAAAAAAACAACTATATAAAAAAATCAATTTAATTGAAGTTTTTGAACATTTTGATTAATTATCTTAAGGCTTAGAGCAATGGTTTGAAGAATTTTGTAATTTTCTCTTGCTTGGCAGTTTTTAAAAGCTCCTTCAATTCAGACTGATACGCAGCAGTCGCATTAGCAATTTGCCTCTTAAAAATAAGACTTCGTTGCATAGACGGATCAATGTTCATAAAGAAATCGCAAAGCTCATTTGCCATTCCTAAGATTTTTCAAATTAAATGTCACGTTTCCAGTGCTTGTTGATGCCTCTTCTTCAACGGGCTGTTAATTTAACATTTCCTCCAAGTCGGTTTCAGTCAAATCTTCATCTTGCGATTCAAGCAATTCCTGAATGTCATTTGATTCTATCTGTTCGAACCCATCTCGTCCTATTCCATTCGCGATTTCGGCTATGTTTGCAGTCAAAGTTTGAACTTGCACAGATTCTTCGTCATTTTCCGCAGTCAGAGCAGGCCACAGTTTTTTCCAGCATAACTTCAATGTGTGTGGCTTCAGTTCTTCCAATGATTCTTTTATGTTTACGATGCATTTTGCTATGTCAAATTTCTTCCAGCATTCCATAACATTTCATCTCAGGATTACATTCCATATTATCCAATATGATTTTGAAGGTTTGTCTAATGTAATAGAGCTTAAAGGCCTGAATTATTCCTTGGTCCATATGTTAAAGCAAAGGTGTTGGGAGGTAAAAATGTCACTTTTATATTTGGATGCATAGTTTCAAGTTCGTGAGAATGACCTGGTGCATTGTCCAAAACTAGAAGTGCTTTAAAGACTAAATTCTGTTTTTTTTTTAAATAAGTTTCAACTTCAGAAACAAAACAATTCCGGAACCAGTCACAAAAAATAGCGCTTGTAACCCACGCTTTCTTATTAGCACGCCAAAACACTGGCAGGTTGTCCTTGTTTCGATTTTTTAAAGCCCGAGGATTAAACGATCTGTAAAGCATCAGTGGCTTAATGACACCATCTCCAGATGCATTATAACATAGCAGCAGTGTAACTCTATCCTTTGCTGCCTTAAATCCAGGAACAGTTTTTTTGCTTTTAGAAATTAATGTTTTGTTTGGCATTCTCTTCCAAAACAGTGCATTAAATTCGTCTGCATTAAATACTTCTCCTCCATCAGCTACTAGGTTTGCAAATTCTTCTGTATATCGTTCTGCTGCAGCAGTGTCTGCAGATGCTGCTTCTCCAACGATTTTAATGTTATGCAATAATTGTCTCACCTTAAATTTATTGAACCAACCTTCCGATGCTTGAAATCCTCCATCTGTACATTCACCACTACAACTACCATCAGGTTCTTTAAAATGAGCGTAAAGACGCTTTGCCTTCTCCCGGATCATTGGATCACTCAGTGGCACCCTTTTTTGGTTGCAGTCTTCGATCCATAATGACAACGCCACTTCCATTTTTTCTATTGCTGGATAACGAACAATTTTCGCTGACAGTGAAGTTGAAGCTGCAGACGTACCTTATTTTATCTTCGGATTTTTTATCGATCGTACAGTTGATTCGTTGACATTGAATGAGCGTGATATGGATGCAAATGACTCTTCAAGGCGTAAACGATCAAGCATTTCTATTTTCACTTTAAGCGGTAACACAGATTTTTTTCGTGTCGAAACTCGTTTCTCATTTTTTTAGTTGACATTATAAATTAGAAAAAGAGCGGTAGAGACGTGTTACTCGATCACAATTTTTGTAACGAATGTGAAAGACGAAACAATAAAACACGCAAAGCGGCTTTTACCATAGAACGGAACAGCAATATTTAAAAATATACTTTATTCATTGAGTAATAAGGTTGCTTTCATTCTGTTTGTTTACATTCTCAAAAACACCGATCGCGGCGAAGGCGGCTTATGTCAAAGTCCTCGGCGATATCATTTAACAACATACTTTAGGCAAAGTTATTAGGATATTGGGTTGGATACCTATTGGAATCCTTTTATTATTATGTATGTACTTATTAGATCCGCGAATAAAGAAATTTTTAGCCGCGAATATAGGAATTGGGTCGCATTTTTTTAATCCGCGAATAGTGAAAAAGCGAATGAACGAAGCGCGAATAAGGAGCTTTTACTGTACACATAAACACATAAATGTAAATAAATGCGATTCAATATTTTTCTCTTTACTCTGCTAACTTATTATACCGCTTTGATTCTTAAAAATCCTCAGCTTTGCTGGTAATATCTTTGTAATGGTCATGATTCATTATCTATGTCTGTGCTTGTATCATATCTATCTACCTTTTTTTTTAACCGGGGGGAAGTGCCCGCCGCATACTTCAGAAAGGTTATGTGGGGCTCGCACCCACTAAAACCCCCTGAGTGCTCTTCTCTAGCCCATATTGCCGAAGCCGTGTGACACGCGAACATTCTGCCACAGATATCTATCTACCTGGCAAATTTCAAAATAACCAGTTTCGCATTTGAACTGTAAAAAGGTAACAAACAGGTGAATAGACAAATACACTTACGCTTTTATTATATTATTGGGTATTATCCCCGCAGAAAACTGATTTGAATAACCTAGTTCTGAGGAGCAGTATTTGTATCTTATTTTAATATGCCTATAGTATTTTCTGAGCAGTGTTCTGTCAATGCAAGTCCCATTGATATCGGTTCAGCTTTTTGACCTTTTGGCAGCCCAGGATTTTCCCAGACAAACAAAAACTTTTAACACAAATAGCCATTATAAACTTTAGAAAAAGTCTTTATTGGGAAATAACAAATAGACATTTCAAATTTATTCACAGATAATGATTATGTCTCATACCCTACGTTCCTTCTTGATATCTACAACCACCACCACCTCACTAAATTTCAAAACATTCAGTCAGCAACCTCTTCTTAACTGAGTCAAGAAGTAACAAACAGACACACACAAACACACTCTTTGATTATATTATTGTAGATGATCATATAATACTGTACATAATTGTATAATATATTAATTGAAGAAAATTGATCATAAAAACTATAAAAAAACCAACCCTGCCAAGAACAATGTAGGTATAGCATTTGCTGTCACTCTTCCTTTGCTGCACCACGACGGCACGTTGGGAGCAGTCCGAGTTCACAGTTTAGCCGGCTGCACTGATATTGCGCTTTGAGCGACCAACCCCAAAGAAATACGAGCTACTCGTATGAATTGTCAAAATTGGGATAGCAGCTTTTAATTCATGAGAGGTTGGTAGCTCAAGACATTACAAATACTAAAAAAAATGCGCGAATAGAAGTTAAATAACGCTTACGACACATCCCGCCCACTAAAATACCAGTGAAGTATTTTCTTACAAAACTAAATATTCCTAAACTAAAGAAGGCATACGAACTAGACACAAACACGAATACAAATAAGAAAATTTGAAATATAACGTATTAATCGGATGAATTAGGTAAAGGACAAAGTTTTGCTAAAGGTCTGGTGAGGCGAGAGCCCTCGACGGTATGAATAGTTGCAATACGCACGATTCCATCGGGGCTAGTATGCAGTTCTTCCATTCTTCCTAACGGAAGAGTGTTGTCAATTTTTAAAATTACGATCGATACCACGTTCAGTGGTTTGGAATGCTTGGTCATCAAGATATTCATGTTTCCATCGGTTCCAGAAGTCTTGCTGGAAACGATGAATCAATTGCCATCGACCCAAACGATTTAGGTTTACGGCGGTGAGGTCTTCGTCTGGTATGAATGTAAGAGGTTCGAGAGTAAGTGACCTGGAATAAGTACATCAAAGTGGTTAGTCTGAACTTAACGGAAATAACGGCCGCAAATTTAACATGGATTCGATCTGCACGAATACGATAAAGATGTGATTTTAAGGGGCTTTAATCTGTATTTCCCAGACTCCTCCGAAATGAGGACTAGAAGGCAGATTAAAACGAATTTCGATATTTTGCCCAAGAGCCGCGGACGACATGAGCTGATTAAATTGATTATTGGCGCCTATATAATTTGTGCCGCAATCTGAATGAATGACACTAACTCTACCACGTCGACCAACGAATCGACGAAGCGCAGCAATAAAGGCCTCGGAAGAAAGATCGGTTACGGCTTCGAGGTGTAATGTCTTGATGGCAAGACATTAGGGATTACAATCCCGCAGCTTGTTCAATCCCGCGGGATTACTCAATCCCGCGCGGGATCACGCATCTTTGAAATTATGTTATAAAATCAAATTGAAACTACAGATTTTTGTGTAAAAATCGAATTTTATTAAACATTTCTTACATTAAGCAACGGAAATTATTTCTTTTCTATTAATTAAATAGAAGTAATCAGTAATCTGTTTTCATAGATTCATCTTTAAATGTTTGGCATAGTTTAATACTTTTATTTTACCCTTACTCCTAACAGTTTTATATTTTTAATTTAGTCTTTTTCATATCATCATCATCCCCAGTCCATATTGTCCCCACTACAGGGGCACGGACCTCCCCTAATCAGGAAGGGGATTAGGCCGTAGTCTACCGCGCTGGCCTAGTGCGGGTTGGTGCGGTTCTTTTTCATATAATGACTAATAATCAAATCACAACTTTCTTTTAGATGCTATTACTATGGTGGTACCTATGGTGATAACTTTTGAAAATACGCTCTTAAGAAGCAAATGGCATTTATTCTATCATCTCCGAGCTTGCTTCTGAGTGAACTGCAAATATATCCTGATACTGAAAACGCTCTTTCGTAAACCGTGAGGATATATTCATAGGCGAGCGTCAGGTACTCTCCTCTGATACCATCGGACTCAAATAACGTCATTTCTTTTTTCAAAATTTTCTCAAAGTCCTTTTGCTTGTTGTCTGGCTTTTTCTTAAATATTTATTTTTCTTGTTGAAGCTGTTTTTCTAATTCTTCTTTTAGCGTTAGAGTAGGATCTGCATCAGTAGCAGATGTTTCAGCTATAGGTTTATTTTCGAAGACGCCATCTGCATGTTTCATCGTCTTGAACTACGACTCTTTCTATTATTTTCTTTATTTCTAGACGTATTGCAACTTTTCTTGGCATGAAGAAAGTATAAGTACGATCTGTATTTTTGTCTTCTTCGTCGTATTTTTTCAGATTTCGCAAATATATCAAAACTCCTGTTAAATCAGTGCGGCGTTCGAATACGTTCACGTAGTCTGTGGCAACCGGTTACTCAACACTTATGTAACTTCATCAGCGCCATTCCTCAGTACTCGTTGCGTAGTAGAACTAGCACGAGAATGTGACGATCCGTTGATATGAGAAATCATGTTACACGATTGGTATGTTGATGACCTGATCAGTGGGTGCTCAGAAGAGTCACTGTTAATAGATATCAACGCATTGTCACAAAACTCGAATCAGCTTGTCTTAATCTCAGAAAGGTAAAATGTAAATCGAAATCGTTTTTAAATAGCATAAACAATGATGTAAATAGTGAACAGGAGAAGTTTAGATTAATCAGTGCCCAAACTCATGCACTAGGAGTAGAATGGAACCCGAATACTGATAAAATTATAATTGTATCCTCGATACTACCAGACTGTAATGAGGACACGCCGTACACAAAGCGTTCCATTCTATCCCTGACTGCTAGCTTCTTTGATCCCTTGGGTTTGCTTTGCTGCTCGATTATAATTGTAAAATTGTAAAATAAAATAAAATAAATAATCTGTAATATGGTTTTACAAATGCTATGGTCTCAAAGGTTAAGCTGGGATGATGAAATACCAAGTGAAATTAGTAAAGTATGGAAAAAGTTTATTGATAATGTTCACTATTTACAAACTAGATATGTTACTGTAAAAGCCCGAACTACGGTATATCCTAAGATTTTCCAGGTGTGCATCACGGACGGAACTCGTGACGGTGTCAGAGCCGTTTACGTGCTGCTGTCGCTGACTCGTCTATATAGTGGACTGTATATACGATGTTGAAGATTTCAGAATGAAAGGTCTCCAATCTCCCGGTGTTACAAAGCTTCCGAGGCGTGGGAGGTCCGAACCCAGCTGCGTACTGTGTTGCTTCTTCGATGGCTGGATCAAGACAAAGACGGCCCGAAATCACACGTCTTTTATATTAAAGGCTGGGCCCCGCACCCCACGCCACGGCTGTTTTAATCTTTATTTTTCATATTATTTTTACTATGCATTACATGGTTTTTCTATTTTACTATAAAACTATAACTATATCCATGGCGCCCCATATATGGATGGATGCGCCATGGGAACCCCTTCCCAATGACATACACCACTCTCCCGAACTGTAATCTCTTCAGGCGCTATCCCTAAAAAACTATTATTTTTCCACGAAAAACTATAAAAAATCTATTTCCTATAACTATGTAGGGATAACGCCTATGTGCGGGAAGCTACCTCTAAGTGTTCGGTGTCATTGGAAAGAGGATCTCGGGGTCTATAAACTGGGAATAATATAAATATACTCCCTATCTTACTTCTATCCCTAAACTGTCCCTAAACGGGATCAGCATAGTACAAATGAATTTATTTATTTTTATCTACCTACTATTTGATTCACATTTGTACACTATCTCTTTCTATTTGTTACTCTCTGTCTATCACAAGATTTCGGACTACCTGAAACTAAAATTATGTTTCCCTATATAATATTTTCTATAATATTTATGTAAATAAACGTTTTATCATCACAATATTTGTATCTATTAACCGCGCCGCGTCACTTACTTCGCGCCACCGCCGCCCGCCACCTCTGGCGATGGCGTTCCAAATTGCGTTTTGGTTAATTGCCGTTTTCACGGCGATTGACAACCCGGGTGCTATTCTTCCGAGCGCCCGGACATATCAAGCAACCGTCGTTCTCACGACGAGGCCCAACTCGGCTCATTCATAGCCGTTGGGCTGAATAACAAACCGCCGTTTTCACGGCGACAGCGCCCCCCGTGCTCCTTTTCGGATCCGGGGCGCCGAAGACCTACGAGACCACCACACCATGACACGAGACCACCACACCATCACACGAGACCACCACACCATCACACAAGATCACCGCCGCCATCAAAACAAATCTAAAAAAAGATATATATATATATAAAAAAAAGAAGCCACACAAAAAGAAGACGTCAAGACAGCCGCCGAAGAACCGCTCGCTGCCGCTCGTCCCCCCGCCCCTCTCGACTTCGCTAATTGCCGTTTTCACGGCGATTGGCCACATTCCAGGCGCTATTCTTCTGAGTGCCTGGGATTCTCGGACCCCCCTCCCCACTTATCGACCGAATAGGCCCCTGTCATTATGACCACCGAAAGGGAATTATTAGAGTTCCTCGCTCGTCGCTACCCCGACGCCCTTTATGCCTTCCAGGCAACACAGTCCCCCGCCTCGCCGTCCCCCGCTGCCTCACCGGCCACCGTCGTTCGTGCCCCGTCCCCTACCTCCAGCGTCCACTCCATGGACGATGAGGACTGTCCCCTAACCTCCACGACCCAGAGCTCCGACTCTGATAGTGATGACGGTTTCCAAACCGTCTCACACAAGAAGCGGAAGCTTCGCGAGTCCCCTGTCCAATCTAAGGTGCAACGCACCGCAAACCCAACGCCCTCCGGGAGTGCCTCCGCTCACCCGCCCTCCGGGGAGTCTCGCCCCAGAGCTGGTCCCCCTCCTCCCCCTCTTGTTGTTCAAGACAACAGTAAATGGGAATCCATTTCTCGTGCCCTCCTTGAAAGGAGGATCTACTTCGAGCACGCGAAGTCTACCCCTGCTGGCATTCGCATAAAGGTCGCCTTGGCCGACAATCACCGCGCCCTGTCGCGCTTTTTACGTGATAGTCACATCGGCTATCACACCTACGCGCTCGAGGATGAGCGCGTACTCCGTGTCGTGATCCGGGGCGTTCCCAAGGAGTTGGGAACGCCATTGATCAAGGAAGACCTTATTTCCCAAGGTCTTCCAGTCCAGGAGGTACACAGAATGTACCAGGGGCGCTCCAAGGCCCCATATGACATGGTTCTAGTCATACTAGACCATTCTACCGATGGCAAGAAGGTCTTCAATTTGAAGACCGTCTGTGCCATCTCTGGGCTCTCTATTGAGCCCCCGATAAACGAGGCTTCCCCGGGCAGTGTCACAACTGCCAACTTTACGGGCACTCGGCCTACCATTGCCACGCGCGTCCCCGGTGCGTAAAATGCACCGGGGATCACGCCACCGCCGCTTGCAAGTCGCAAGCGGCGGTGTCGCAAGGAGACGGCGTCCGAACCACCCAGCTGTGTCCTCTATGGGACAACCGGGCATACCGCAAATTATCGCGGCTGCCCGAGAGCCCCCAAACCCAACCGCAGGGTCATGCGGAACCGTCAGTGGCGTTCCAACGCACAACCATCGCGGACCCTAGCCCCCAAATCCAAAGCCCCAGCCGAACCGCTAATCCTTCCCCCGCCTCCGACCGTCAACGCATGGTCTAAGCCGCTCCCTGGCCTCAGACCCCCTGTGTCGACCCCCACTCCACAAAAACTCATCCCCATCGCCCCCGCAGCGCCCTCTGCGCCCAAACGCCAACCCAGACTGGCTCCGACAGTGCCCCAGCCCCCCTCTTCCTTGAGGGAGGACATCTCACTGGTCGGGGACTTTTTCAAAGTAGTCCCCATCGAGGACATTTGCCAATTGGCAAAAACCCTCCGCACTGCTTCCTCCCCCACGGAGATGCTCCAAGAGGGAGGATGCTCCTCCAGGAGGGAGGCGTTCAACAGAACGCCTCCCTCCTGGAATCCGTCACCGGATTCTTTAATAAGATTCATCCGTAATGGATCCGTCCCAAAGGTGTAAGCCGAAATCCCTTTCCCTGGCGTTTTTCAACGCCAATGGTTTATCCAAGCAACGTCCCTTAGTAGGGGAATTTCTCCACGATTACAGCGTGGATATTATGCTCGTGTAGGAAACCTTTCTCAAGCCTAGCGTTCGCGATCCTAGGATCGCGAACTATAGGCTGGTTAGGAATGATAGAGTCACCGCTAGAGGCGGGGGCACTATCATTTACTATATACACTGCATTCCGAAAGATCCCCCGGCTCTCACCAACATCGAGGCCTCGGTGTGTCGAATCGCCATGACCGGCCACCTGCCGATCACGGTGGCTTCCGTTTACCTTCCACCGGACAAAGTTTTGCTTAAGAGCGACATAGAAGCGCTCTTCGGTTTAGGTAATGCTGTCATTCTGGCAGGCGACCTAAACTGCAAGCACGCCGCCTGGAATTGCAATACGACCACCCCGAATGGCCGTCGTCTCGACCGATTAGTTGAAGCTCTCAACTATGACGTCTTAGCCCCCTTGACCCCCACTCACTATCCCGCTAACCCCAGGCACCGTCCCAACATCCTGGATACGGCGCTTCTAAGGAACGTATCCCTACGGCTGCGTTCCATAGAAACGATCTATGAACTGGACTTTGACCACAGACCCGTCCTCATGCTTCTAGGCATTCCCCCCTCCGCCCATCGAGAAACGAAGACGGTGATGAATTGGCAAAAGCTGGGTGACAACCTGGCCGTAACCGATTCCCCTCACCTCTCTCGTATCCCGGCTCACCTCACTTCCCCGCAAGACTCCGATCTGGCAATCGATGACCTCACTAGTCACATTCAAGCAGCTATCAGCGACGCGTCGGTACAGGTTGAAGTGGATGACTATCATCGCTTTAGACTGCCCGACGACGTGAAAGAGCTAAGGAGGGCAAAGAATGCCGCCATCCGCGCCTATGACTCCTATCCCACTGAATCGAACCGCGTTCGGATGCGAGCTTTACAGCGTGATGTAAAGCGTCGCATCTCTGAGCTACGGCAAGATCAGTGGAATTCCATGTTGGAGGGAATCGCGCCATCGCATCAGGCCTACTGGAGCTTGGCGCGATCCCTCAAGTCTGATACTATCCAGACCATGCCCCCCCTGATCAACCCCAACAATCTCGCCTTCAATGACGACGAAAAAGCAAAGTGCCTCGCCGACAGCCTCGAGTGTCAATGCACCCCCAGCTCTCTCCCCATCGACCCTGTTCACCTACTCACGGTGGATAGCGAGGTCGAACGTAGGTCCTCCCTACCCCCCGCTGACCCTCTCGACCCAGTCACGACTTCGTGACTGTAGTAACGGAACGTTAAGTGGAGTGATCTGTGTGGTTTTGACAGATGTCATAGATATTAAGATACTCTGGAGCAATAAAGTAAATGTAAAAA
>WUAW01001577.1:11556-25469 GCA_017165845.1 Thaumetopoea pityocampa | reverse complement strand
GGAGTGCACTTTGCTCTCGCCATTCTGTCCGGTGACGCTGTAAAGGCCTTAGGGCCAACAGCAGCCCTCATATCGAAAAAAAAAGACGAAAAAAAAAACTGGTAATGAACCGAACTATAACATTAAATTTCTGTATGTTTTTTCATGCTACTTTACACATCTATATCTTTTATTTACGCAGTATTGTTGCAAACACTATTTTACACATGTATACCTATATCTATATGGTCTGTTGCAAACACTATTTTACACATGTATACCCATATCTATATGGTCTGTTGCAAACACTATTTCTATGCATCTATACCTATATTTCTAGGGTCTGTCACGAACACTGTTTTTATGCTATTTTTACCTATATCTATACAGTCTGTCGCGAACATCAGTAAAACCTAAGATTTACCAACTCTTAATGGTAAAAGTCCGAACCATTCTATGATCATCGATTATTTCGAACTTTTACCACCATTCACTTGGCAAATCTTAGGATTTGCCTCAAAGCCCTGGTAAATGCAGAAATAAATATGTCAGAATGTGTTCGGCGTATACTCTCCGCTCGCGTTAGTCAGTCGTTTGACACGTTGGAACTCGCACGTTAATTCGATTTCTGTTTGTGTTTTAGATGTCTTAAAGTAATTTATGAATCGAAGGTGAGGTTGATTCGATTTTTGTTTGTGTTTTTACTGTCTGGAAGTAACTTGTGAATGAAAATAAGTGTAAAACATAGATTTTATGAAATAATGGACGAGATCGTGGCAAGGAAGAAAGATAATAACTTTTATCTTGATTATGAAAAATACGCAGTGTTTGGAAGAGGTAAAAACTGTAAAGAACGTAAAAAAGAAGGAAGCTGTTCATTACAGGCGTATCAAGCGTTATGATATTTTGACCATAGAGGGCGAAGAAAAGCTAATTGCGCCGATGAAAGAAGAGAATGGAGAAATTAAGTATTACGTTTGTTATGACGACTTATTCAACATTCTCGAAGAAACTCATGTTGCTGTTGGACACGGTGGAAGGACAGGGATGCTTAAGGAATGTAACCGCAAGTATAAAAATATAACAGCTGAAGTTGTCATGACATTTTTTAAGCCATGCGAACCTTGTCAAAAGAAACAAGACTTTGAAAAAGGGCATTGTCATCAAGCCTATACTTCAGAATGAAATCGACTCACGTTGTCAAGTAGATCTCATAGACCTACAAACCAACCCTGATGGAAATAATAAATTCATATTAGTTTACCAAGACCATCTTACCAAATTTGTGATCCTTCGTGCCCTTCAAACTAAACGTGCAGCGAAAGTTGCATACCATCTCTTAGATATTTTCACTACTTTTGGAGCGCCAACCATCCTTCATTCCGATAATGGTCGTGAGTTTTGTAACTAAATAATTGAAAGTTTATGCTCTATGTAAAATCGTGCATGGAAAACCAAGGCATAGCCAGAGTCAAGGATCAGTAGAGCGTGCAAATCAAGACATCGAGAATATGCTCAGCACATGGATGGAAACCAATCAGTCGTCAAAGTGGTCAGAAGGTTTGAAATTCATTCAGGCCATGAAAAATAAGGCATATCACGAGGGAATTAAATGCTCCCCTTATGAAGCAATGTTTGGTAGTCTAATGAAAATGGGTATCGCGACGTCAGCAATCCCTAATAAAGATATGATTGGGCTGTTAAGGTCTGAAGAAGATTTAGAGAATTTTATGCAATCCCAAAAAAATACGGAACTAAATATTAACGTCGAAAATGCAATTGAACAGGACAAGGAAGAAAAGGTTGTTGAAAATGAGTCAGAAGAGGACATAAACAGTGACAATTTGAGGAACAAAATACAAGAAAACGTAACGGAAAAATGATGGAAGCAAATAACCGATGACATCAATTTAATCGATTCAGAGACAGAAAACCTAACTCAAGCCGAAGAAGATCCAATACCGAAAAAGATAGAATCTGTCCAGACAATAAGAAAAACAGCAGAATTTAATTTGGAAAACCAAGCTGAAAAAATGAAAGCCATATATATAGGCTGATAAATATCCAAATGTGAAAGTTGGCCAAAATGTTAGACTGAAAGTACCTGACATTGACAAGCTAAAACTGACCCAAAAAGCATTATTGCAATTGTGGTAGATGTAAAGGACAATGAGTTTTACAATTCTTACATTTACCGACTCGTGTTGGTAAATCCTAAGATTTACTGGTAAAACCTAAGATTAACCAATATTCGGGCTTTTACAGTAACAAATATACCTCGTCATGCATGCTGTAGTAATGCTGTAAAAATTGAACTCTATACATTCTCCGATGCCAGTATGAAGGCATACGCCGGATGTGTATACGTTAGGGCAACCGACGCCTTAGGTACTGTACTGTAAAATTAATATGTGCTAAAGCATAGGTAGCGCCACTGAAAGCAACAACTATATGCAGATTAGAATTGTGTGGGGCTCTCTTAACCGCGCGATTATATGATAAAGTATGTAAATCGTTACGTTGTGACATAGAATGTAAAACTTTTTGGTCAGACTCAAAAATTGTACCGGGTTGGTTGTGTACGCCTCACATAAACTGCAGAATTTTGTAGCGCTATATAGTACTCTATAGTAGCCACTGTAAATGAATTGTGTAATGATTGTTTATGGCTGTATGTCCCTACATCGCAAAACCCCGCAGACTTGGCGTCTCATGGTGTTGACCCAAGCGAATTAAAATCACTGTCACTAGTGGGAGGGACCTACGTTCATTCGTGAAGGAAAGGAACACTGGTCTAGCCAAGGTACTAACATGAGTTATGCTCAGCCGCACGCCTCCCGCCGCGAAGAGCGCACTTAAAACGGTTCACTATGCGCCGAAAAATAGGTAAAGTTGTTCCAAAGTTAATAAATTCAGTGCCAGTTTGTTGCGCTCGGCGAGGGCTACCCTCCAGTGCTTTCAGTTTTCAAAAAGGACAAAAATTGTGAAAGTTACAGTGCTAAGTGTTTCGAAAGATAAAAACAAAAGTGTTTATTGCGTGCGGCTCGGAAACGAGATCGACAACCCCAGTTTTTTATAGTGCTAAAGTGAAAGGATTGCCTAGATACATACTGTGAGTAAGAACCAGGCTTTTTGACTAAGTAGTTTCTGTGATATAGACCAATTAGTGAAACCACGTGACGACCAATTCTGCAACTCGTCGCGTCCGGCTGCATCCGAAAGCACCAAACGATTCCGCATCGCGACCTGAATCCAGGGTCATATCGGACGAGCCCATACAACAAACAACCACTGGTTCACCCGCCATTTTACTAAGTTAAATTTCAGATAAAGTACAGAGCGCCGATAAACTACAGAGCGCCATATCTCTCGAAAACGAAAGCGACGACCCCCGATTTTTCTTTCACCATATGATGCTACATATATCCACACAACCCCTGAAAATCTTAGATTTTTCGGTTTAGTAGTTTTCGAGAAATAACTTATGATGCAATTCCCGCACAACTTGAAAACATTGAAAATGGCCGTTATTTTGGTGATGCGCCGTAGTTTGAGCTAACGACATCGGCTCTACACAAATTTCAAACTGAGAAACCCCAAAAATCAGACGATATTAAGAAAACGCCGGAGCAGGATTGCCCACATCTATCTACGAGCTACCAAAACGCGGATAGCAATATACTAGGCGTGTCCCCCGGCGCCACCTAGTAATATTGTCCGGTCACCAGTTCCATAGGCTGCAGCAAACGTTGAAGCTGTACCTGGACCGAATGTCTTCTGACCCCCCCCCCCCCATACCTTTGCCGAAGTAAATAATTTAAAGTATAATACAATTTTGAAGACTCGTTTTATGGATTTAAGAATAGGGGCATCCTAATATTTCGCTACGTAAACCTGAGTCCACTTCTATCAATAGGATTACGGCTTTTAATGAAACAGAAGTGAAAATGTTCTTCAATAACTTGGAAATTTTGCAACCAAACACCACTTTGATGCTAATCGTATATACAATGTTGACGAGACAGGTATATCCAATGTTGAAAGAACTTCAAGGATTTTAGCACCAAAAGGCCAAAACAGGTCGGCATGGCAACAAGCTGTGAAAGAGGTACTACAACGACAGTTGTCTGCGCCTTTAGTGCTTCAGGAAAGTATATTCCTCCGTTTCATTTACTTTCATTACTTCTATAATAAACGATACTACGGCTGTCGCTTAGTCGAGCTAGAACTTGCTTAGCGACAGCATTTGTCTGTGGCAAAAGCGCGTTCAAAAAGTTTTAGAATTCCTTTTAATTTATTTTAAATTTTTGAATTTTTTTCTTTCTAATTTATTCGTTAGACTGAAGAAATTACAAAATTATGCTTGAAACCTTCTTAAAATATATTAATTTTACGTATTTTACAGAAAACCTTATTAGGTTTTCTGTAAAATACGTAAAATTAATATTGCAAACGATTTTATTAATATTGCTATTGCAAACGATTTCATTAATATAAGATTACTAATTTAAATAATGAACGCATTCAATTTTAAGATTTGACTATCAACACAAATGAACTGTCAACGTTCCTTTCTGTAGTTTCGGTTCATTAAAAATCAGAATACTTTTTATATACTGAATATTTAAAAATGGACCAAAAAAAGCCATTTACAGAGTTCGAAAGAAGCTTTTTAATTAATCTGATTCAACAACAGGCTCATATAATCGAAAATAAAAAAACAGACGACGGCTTGGTCCCGCGTTACTGAAGAATTTAATGCCTCACCGAGAATCACGAATAAGGTTAGTATACAATTTTTTTTTTCACAGATTGAAGTGAATACTTACTACATAGTGATTTAATTACGGGTATTTTATTTATTAGCGTAACACTTTTAACATAGGCACACATGTAGTATGTAAAATATGTCAAGACACAGATACACTTCTAAAGTAGCTAAAAATCTAATAATACATATTGCGAATCTGAAAGTTTAGATAATAATGTTACACCTACAAGATAGATACAATAAATATCTTCTATTTTAGGCAGATGTGAAGCAACTTAAGAAATTCTGGAACAATATTAAGGTGAAATCACGTGAAGCGAAAACCAAAGAAAATCAAAGAAACTTCACTGGCGGAGGCCCAGCTATACCTGATACGGATCCAGAACAGGCTCAGGTCCTCAGTGTTATACCCAAAATATTGCCGATCACCAAAATTACAGACAGTGATGCGGTTAAAGGTGAGAGCATATAAATATGCAATATAAAATAAATCTTAAAATATTAAACTGGGTAATACATGACAGATTGTTTATATCAATGTACTATAAAGATTTCATATTTTGTAGATTGATATGTCAAAAAATATGTTTATTTATTACTGTCAAAAATATATTTTGCCATTTCCCAGGCAGGTACAGAATAACTTATTATAATAATCCCACCAGGAATTGGTCATGTTGTGTGTGTATTCACAAGCTGTAGCCGATCAAATTGATACATAAATACTCTACAGAGAAACACTATTTAATCACAAAAATAACTGTTTTGTGACTATAGTTTAAGACAAGAAGTCTTCAGTGTTGGTATGGACACAGAGCCATAAAATGTTCAACCTATTATGCATTTATTAATTTTGTAAAAAAAATCCATTAAGTACCATATTAAATAAACTAATAATACTAAATTGTATTTGATTCTTAGATGGAGAAGATGATGATAATAACTCCAATTACTGGGTACGCCAGAAAACTCGCTCAAAGATAACAAAAATACAGAAAATGGCAGTGCCCTGTGACTATATGGATGAAGACAAAATCTTACCAAATAGGTTAGAATTTGCTATAGAGCCAGTGGAATTAAGCTGCCCTGATATTATCTTAGAAACTAAAGACACAACAGCAGCATTAACTTCGAGTACACCAAAAAACTGACCTGAACCTTTCCAATTGTGCCACCTGTATGATGTAACACCATTACATTCAAGCCAATGTGTAACAAAGGAAACTCCGCATTTAAAACGCCGCCGATACCTCAACACAGACTCTGTAGAAAATTTTAAAAAACAAATCATGGAGCAAGATTTAAAAAATCGAGCCGAGAGATTTAATATTGAAAAAAAAAAACATTTATTAGAAATACAAAAAAGTTTTTGGATATCTGTGGCGATAATCCTGGCGAAGTTTTTTCTCCCCTTGTCACTGTTGATGAAACATGGATTCGACAGTACGATCCGCAGTCAAAACAGGAGTCATGCAGTGGATAGAAAAGGGAGAAAACCGCCACGTAAATTCAAAATGGAAAGGCTCATGGCCACTGTTTTTTTGGGATTGTAAAGGAATTTTATTCATTGACTATCTTTCCAAAAATATTACAATGAACGGAGAATATTACGCCGCATTGTTGATAAAAGTGCGTCAAGTGGTTGTCGAGAAAAGGAGACAAACTGGCGAAAGGAGTTCTGTTTTTTGTCAAACAATGCGCACATCCACATTGCGCCAGTTGCAAGGCGTGCCCTCGCCGAGACAGGATTTGAAGAAATTAACCACGCGCCCTACAGTCCAGACCTGGCGCCTAGCAATTGTTTCCTCTTTTCCAATTTGAAAAAGAACCTCCGAGGGCGGAGATTTTCCAGTGACGAAGAAATGAAGGTGGTCGTAAACGAACATTTCGAAGACAAAGATGGCAAATATCTTTTGATCGGGTTAAAAACCCTTTTTAATAAACGTAAAAAGTGTATTGAAGTAGAGGGAGATTACATTGAAAAATATTTTTTTTTATACATTTCTATTACCATTTTTAATACTTTTTTTGTAAACCTTTACTTTTGACTGCAGGGATGGCGCAGTCGTTTAAGCGTACACTGGGCCGTCGAGTGTTGTGGGTTCGATCCCCACACGGGACAACAACTTTGTGTAAACCACAAATTGTTGTTCTGAGTCTGGGTGTTCTGTGTTTCCGATATTTGAATGTTTGTAAAGTCCCCGCGATACAGGAATTAATTCTAATGCGGGAGTTTTCTTTTATAAAAAAAACAAGATGTCAGCTTGTACCACGGAGGTAGATTTTGATGATGTCAACAATGACCATATCTTTAAAGACTTAAGAGATTAAAAGGAGCGATCCAAATTGAGAGCACAGATAGATTTTGTAATGGGTTATGTGTTACACAAGTTAAAAATAACACGTTGTGTATGCAAAGATGACTTGTATAGCAAAGATTCAAGTGAAAGTTTAATTAAAATAAAATAATTCTTAGATAAAAAAAACTCGCCTCACGTATCCCTCACATGCTCATAAATTGTTTCTCAAATATACAAGATGTGGTCATTAAAATACTAAGTGTAAATAATGTGATACAATATATTAAAACTGTATTATCAATAGTTATTGATTATAGTTTTATAAAATGTGAAGAGCACAGAAGTAACTTAATATTAAAATTTGAGAAAATTGCTATAAATTTCTTTATATTCAATTGGTGTAAAAATTCAAACAAATTGTTAACAGGGTCTAGAACTGATTCTGTCATTCTAGATGAAATTCAACAAAATTGTTACAATTATTAAAGAAATAAAAACATCTTTTGTAATAGTTTGTTTTATTAAATAGCTTTTTGCCCTTTAATTAATAAAAAAGATAATAAGCATCCATGGACTCGGCCATATCTGAGCGCTCCCGAGCTTAAGACGTTGCGGTAATGGATTATTGCATAAAAATGAATAAGGAACCCAAAAAAAGTCAAAGAAGGTTATGCAAGAATGGATAAAACGCAACGGGGGCTCTGCGTACGTCGTACCCATTTCCCCTGTACTCGTGGGAACATTATGGATGATTCTTTAAAAACAAATCCCAAAACGACGAAGACGCACGAGGAGAAGATTATATCACGGGAGGACATGTCCGCGTCGGACTTGGAGTCCGTCGCCAGCAGCGTTGCTGGTGGGGCGGTGCCCAATTCGCTACGCAAGCGGCAGCGGATCACGTCCGAGCTAGATTCCGACTCGAGCACGGACGAGACCAACGTGAGGCGTGACAGAGGTCGCCCGCCTACCACCGGAGAGAACGTTGGCCTGTGGAGGGCCAAATTAGAGCTTGAGGCTGCCAAACTGGCGGACTCGCTCCAAAGACTACAGAAGGCGGATCGCCTAGCCGCCGAGGCAGCTCTTGAGAGAGACCGAAGTTCGCGCGTTGCGTCGCGCTCCATATCGCGCGCCACGTAGCGCTCCGTATCGCGCTCGTCGGCGGCGGCCCTAGACCCTGATGAGCTAACCCTCGAAGAACTCCATCAGAGGCTCGAGGAGTACCTCCTGAATATTCGGGAGGTCGCGAAGATCTCAAGGGGTCTTAAGGAGACCTCGCAGAGGACTCTGAAGCAGGCGGCGTCCTGCATTGCGGAGATTGGCGAGCAATACGCCCTCCGCAAGACCTCCGACGAGGTGCGCCGCCTGCAGGTGGAGGTTGCCCGTCAAAACAGCAAAATTACGACCTCCGCCGGCAGTTACAGGTGGTGAAAGCCATAGTTGTAGATGACGGCGGCGGCTAGAAACCGAACCAGACGATGAGACCACCAGCCGCCGGGCCTCCTTTTGAGGATGTGGTCAGCCGGCTTACCGCGCGCGTAGAGTTTTTAGCCTGGAATTCGACGGAGCCGACTCCGTCGACATCGATTACCCCGCCGGCCCTTATCGCCAGCCAGGGCAAAAAGAAGAAAGGCTACTGACGCTCTCTCGGCCAACACGGCTCAAAAGACCCGTGCGGCGACGCCCCGCAGTCAGGCCGCACCTAACGCCTAAGTCCCCTGTTGGAGGCGGGCCGACAGCCGGTGTCAACCCTTCTGCTGAGGGTTGGCAAACGGTCGGGGTAAGGTCGGCCGCGCGGAAGGCGGACCAGAAGGCCGCCAAGAAAAGGAAAAGGGCGAGGAGGAGGCTCCGCGCGGAAGGCGGACCAGAAGGCCGCCAAGAAAAGGAAAAGAGAGAGGAGGAGTCTCCGCGCTCCACGCTCCGCTACAGTGGTCTTGACCCTGCGGCCGGAAGCGGAGGCGCGCGGACTCTCCTACCTCGCGGTGATACGCAGCGCAAAGGCTGCGATTGACGTAGACGAGCTCGGACTGGTAGGCACGCGCCTGAAGCTGACAGCGACAGGCGCGTCTTATTGAGGTTCCAGGAGCGCAGAGCGGCCCTAAGGCGGACGCCCTTGCGGAGGTGCTGCGCCGACAGCTCCCTACGACGGACGTGTCCGTCACAAGGCCGACGAAGTGTGCGAGTCTGCGTATCACCGGTCTCAATGAGGCCACGATGAAGGAAAAGCTGGCCACCGCGCTGGCTAAGTACGGCGACTGCTCCCCGACCTTGATGTGGTCGGCCACATCAAGGTCGGGGAGATCCACTTCGCTCGCGCCGGCTTCGGCATGGTCGTCGTTAGCTGCCCCGTGACGGCGGCCCAGAGCTTGGCCGAGGGTGGGAGACGCCTGCGGGTGGGCTTCGTCTTCCCCGGCGTAAAGCTGATGAAGGCGAGGCCCCAAAGGTGCTTTCGGTGCCTGTTACAGGGGCACGTAGGTGTGTGCTGCAGTTCCGGCGTAGACTGCAGCACACTGTGCCACAAATGTGGACAACCCGGACACAGGGCAGCGGGGTGCACTGCTGCACCGCGCTGTCTTGTGTGTGAAAAATCGAAGAAGCCCGCTGATCACCTGGCGGGTTCAAAGGTCTGCGCCTCGTAGTGCGCAAGGTTCGAGCGCCAGAGCCAGCGCTCCGCGCCATTAACCGCCAAGAACGTCATGGAGACCGACAAGCGGCTGTAGATCTCTGTGACGCCATCATCATCACGGCGGAACGTCCGCGGGGGGTGCAGGTGTATGTCGCACGCGGACCTGCCCCTTCTCTCGCAGGACGTAGCTTGCGGACGGCGGGGAGTGCACCCCGTCGTCCGAATCAAACAGGCCGGTGGAGTGAGCGCGTTACGTCCGGCGCGCCCCCACAGAGTAGGGGAGCGAGAAGGGCCCGCGGAGGAGGTTTTCGAACCAGGAAGAGGCCCGTGATTACACGGCCAGCCCGCCCGCAACACGGAAGACAATTTTATATTCCCGTGGCGTGGGCACATGGGCCAGACGGACGCCGCACAGGTTTTAGCGGGTGCAATTCTCGCATAACCGTCGTGCTGTGCCTTCGGCACGGTGGTATGGGTCAGCCATTTCCTGTGTGTCAAAAAAAAAGCATATCCACATACAAGTAGTTAAATATTGATGAGAACACTTATATTTAGTGCAGAGCCCGCTTATAAGGGATTTGCTCAAGTGCCATCAAAGGCGTCATAGATACTCTTTAGTAATTGGCGCCGAATGCACCCCCACTTAGCATATAACATACGAGTGGTCAACGGTGTCGGACATGCGTTGTCGCTGCGCGCGCGCCCTTTGAAGGACATTGGTGCCGATTCGGTTCACATACTACTCGGAGATACCATCGTCAAGGTCTTGGGCGATGAACAGGTGAGTGGGCACTTTATTCTTGTACCGTGGACGTGAAATAAGTGTTCTTTATTAATTGACAATTTAATTACAAATCCGCACGCGAGTGCATTAGGTGGTTGGCTATTTACACGCCCCACCACTAGACGTTTATGAATCGGATGAAATATTAAAAGGATATGGGCCCAGAGTGCTGAAGTTATCTCCTTACCACTGGGATTTAAATCCGATATAGGCGCGTCAGTAAAACGTAAAGTTTTAGAAAAAAATGTGGGCCGTTCGAAACCAGATCTTACACAGGAATCATTTGAAGCCATACACTCAGAATTGTGATTGTGATTATGTTAAGAGATTGGAAGACATACATATATCACAATATGATGGTATTGATTTTAATTAACTTTAATATCTATCTTGACAGTGAAAGTGACACCACATCTGACAACGTTTTCTCAAAAGAAGAAGAAGGAGAATACATGATTGACCATTCATATTATAAAAAATAATTTAAATAAACGAGTTTCGATAAAATATAATGTTAAATTTATTTGAACCTACTTTTGATTCTTATCATCATTACCGTTTTCTATCACTATGTTTGTTTCAAAGTGAAAAGAAATGTTTTCAAAAACAACACCCTGGCAGGATCATCAACCAGTACGATATTGCAAGACTTTTTACGGCAGCATATTTAAAAGGTGCTGTGCCAGCTAATGCAATCAGGGGATTTCGTGCAAGCGGCATATATCCAATTAATAGGAATATTATTAGTGATGAACACTTTGCACCCGCTGAAGTTTATGCCATGAATGCGGTAACTGTCATATCCGAAGCAAACGCCTTGTTGGGTATTTTTCTATATGTTCCTTTAACTGTCCCCTTCTCTTTCCTACGCACCCAACGGCGATGTGCTCTCTCGCCCACTTGTCGTCGAACCACCTCTACGGAAGCCACGCAAAATTTATATACTTGTTAAATTATCATCTAAAAGCAAATTACCAGTGACAATTACAGCCGGCCGGTGTTACATTTATAAACAAAGTGCATTCATTAGTGCATTCATTGTGCATTTCTATTAGTGCAGGGAAATTAATAAGAAATCGAAGAAATTCAAGGAAGGAAGATCAGGTGCGTATCCTACTTTCCTACTTACCTAAAATACAGTCCACTACTTATTTATTGAACAAGGACAGTCCAAAAAAGAAAACAGGATGCTGCAGCTGCAGCTAGAAAAAGGTTATTGTTCGACTCTCCTGGTCCTTCGGGCAAAAAACGTAAGACACAAACTAAGCAAAGCTCAAACACCGGCACAACTCAGTCTAATACCTATCATTGTACTGTATGCGAGCAAAAATATATTCACGTTGGCGTTGTTTCAAATGCAGTGAAACAAATCATATGGCTAATATGTGTTGTTGGAGGGGTTTCGATATAAATTAAACCCGAAGCTTGTGAACTGTATAATTTATTAGGTGCTGTTACGTTTGTCATGTATACGTTCAAATTCCAATTAGAACAAACAATACTAACGCGCCGACGGCTGCGGGCGGTGGGGGCTGCGCGCGCGACTGCACCACTCACCGGACGGTGCACGCGCATGCGCAGACAGGCTCCCCGGGTTGAAGTGGAAACTCCAAAGTTATACGCGGTTTTCCAATGGTAGGACGCAGATGTTGTTGAAACCTCTTCGGATAGTTCCCTTCTTGGTTTTAATTTCAACAATTCGGTTAACACGGTCCACACCCGGATAGACCTTAACGATTCTTCCGAGTAGCCTCACAAGAGGAGAAGTTTTGTTCTTTATAATTACAATTGGGTTTTCGGGACTTTTAAATCATTTCCTTTGAACCATTTTGATTTCTGTTGTAATGACGAAACATATTCCTTGGAGAATCTTTTCCAAAAGTGAAGTTTTATTACTTCAACTCGTTTGTATCTCTGCAGCGTCATCAGTTTAGCGTTTTCCGGTATTTGTGGTGACGGAACTGCTGTGAGAGTTCGCCCTATAAGGAAATGGGTGGGTGTTAAGGCTACCATGTCTAACGGATCCGTAGACATGGGGGATATAAGTCGAGAATTGAGTATTGCTTCTATCTGAGTGAGGCATGTGGACATTTCTTCATAAGTGAAATGCGTCAAATTCAGCACAGTTTTTAAATGGTGTTTTGTAGAACGAACGGCTGCTTCGGCCAGTACATTGAAGTCAGGTGAATATGGAGGCGTAAATAAAAATTGAATACCTTCGTCTGCTAAATCGGGACTTACATTGCACGATTTTAAAAAGGATTCCAACTCGTTAAATGCATTCACGAAATTAGTTGCGTTGTCAGAGATAATAGAAACCGGTTTACAACGACGGGACATGAACCGACGGAGTGCAGCTAGATACGCGTCTTTAGTGAGCTCAGTGGCAAGTTCCAAGTCTTAACAGCTAATCAAATGAAAATACACAGGTAAGTTTTGATCAATTTACAACCACGCCCCTTTTTGTCAGCTATGTACACTGGCCCGGTGTAATCGACTGAACAGTGCAAAAATGAGAAATCAAGTGAGGTTCTGGATGCAGGAAGCTGTCCCATAATAGACTGAACGTTCTTACACTTATGTCTAAAACACGTAATACTCTTATTTACGGTTTGTTTGGCAAGGTAGCTCTGCCACCCAGTGGCCAATATGTTTGACGAATGGATGCGAGTAAAGAAAGTGGACCTGCATGTAAAGCTTCGAGTGTTGGGTACGAAATATAAGTTTCGTTATATAATGTTTACTACATAGTAAGTTCTGATGTTTTCGATCGTAACTGTAAGGTGAATTATCAAGAATAACCTAGAAACCAAGAAAAGGTGTCAGAACCTAGAAAAGGCGATAATGATAACAGGCGATTTTTAGATGGCAAGGGTTTTCCTGCTAAAGTACGTAAATGTTCAAAGGGAAACATTTCTGATTGGCATTATTTTAAAATAGTACATAATTAAAGGTCTATTAACGCAAAACGAAATTCAGACCTCATTATGTTTGTTTTTACAATTGAAAATAAATCTTTTTACGTACGCTACAGTATGCAATAGACGTGTAAAGTTTTTAAATGGTTATGCAATAGACGAGATAAGTTTTTTGAATCTGTTTTCTGTGTGTCTTGTGTTAAATAACAAACTACTTCCGGTAGTTCACGTCTCTCATCGGAATTAGACATTGTAGGCCACGCACTTTCAGGATTTTTTGGAAATTGTGGTCCTGACCACCACAGCACCGAGGAGCTGATATGATTAGCCTTCACGCCGCGAGAGACGAGATCCGTAAGATTGTCTGCAGATGGCGCGCAGCCCCAAGGGGACCCGGCAGTAGTATCAATAATCTCGTTTACACGATTACGAACGAACGGCTTTAACATCTGTAACCAGCATAATACGACTGTCGAATCGCACCAAAACCTGCAACGAATCTGCAATCTAAAGGATTGTAACAATAAAGCTCCAC
>WUAW01001574.1:36666-48229 GCA_017165845.1 Thaumetopoea pityocampa | reverse complement strand
TATATTTTACGAATGATAAGGCCTTACTAAAGTGTTATCTTGATGATGTAAAACATATATAGGTAATTCGTATACCTAAATCTATGAAACATGTTTGTGAAATAAGATAAGATAATATAGATATGATAAATGAAATGGAGGTCGTGAACGAGTTCAATACTTGTAAACAATTACTGAAATAAAACACCACATATCATCCGGTCCGTATCCAGACAAATTTACAGGAGCAACAAAAGACTAATTTATTTATTCTGAAACAAAAGTATACTTCATCACTTTTTAAGTCTTCCTAACGATAAGAACATATGATATGTTCTAAAAACTACTTTTATTTTGAACTAGTTTTCGCCCGCATGAATTACTATTTTCCAATACACGGGAAATCATATTGAATAACAAGATAATGCTACCCATTATCCTGGTACATTCGTTCACTGGTTCTGATACCATCCACGGGAAGAGGAAGATGAGAGAATGGAAGAGTAATGGGAAGTAAGGTTTGCTGGAAGAAAACTCAATTTTTGAGTTAAGCTCGTCTTTGTACATCTTTTTTTCTTTATTTACAAATGTGTTTACATGTTTGTGTACAATAAAGAATAAATAAATACGTCAATATGCCTATAACAAGTGTCGCTTGTCAACAGGCACTGATAAAATATCTAGCGGAGGCTCACCGCGGAGCGCACGGCTTCGTGATGGACAACAACGGGAACCCCGTAGAGCGCGCCTCGGTCCGGGTGAAGGGCCGCGACGTCACCTACCACACCACCATGAACGGCGAGTTCTGGCGGATCCTGCTCCCGGGCACCTACCGCATGGACGTAAGCTTTTCTATACTATCATAAAATTGTTAAATGTCAAATTTTCAAAAATCAATGATATTTAAAAACAAACTACTCAGATCGACTAATTAAGGGCTTCTGAAAGCGAATCCGTTGGTGTTTGTTTTTTTTGTTTGTTCGGGCTTCACGCAAAAACCAGCGGGTAGATTTTGGTTAAGCTGTTACAGTCTTAAAGGTCGACTTGAATAATGCTGCATGTTTTATCAAAATCGATCCAGTAGAATAGAAGATACAGCTTGATCCCTGTTTTAGTTGCCATCGCTAAGATACGAGAGGTCAAGTAAAAATGGTTAACGGTTTTTATATAAATCTATGATTAGGATCCGCGGATATCGGATCGGAGCCGAGGGCAAAAGCTGGTGTTTAATAAGTACCAGACGAATACATTTCTTCATTCTGACTATCCTGAGTTTTTCTTCAAAAGGTTTTCCGGGGCAGAGTCTGAAGACCGAGTGCGGTCTGATGGCACCCCAATACTGTCAACAATGGCCACCACACAGGGGTTCTTGAACCCACCGAATTTGGGTCATTTTAGAAAACCCAAAAAAGTAGACGGCATTTCGAAGCCTTCATCATCACACTGATTCTAGGCTCTTATAGAAATGACTTAAATGCTGTCATGGTAGAGAAATTCTTTTAAAAACTCAAACAGTTTTACGTATCTTACAAATCATGGCTGTTTGGTTTAGTTTAGTATGTTAGAATGGATAACCCGTCTGCCAGATAACCTGACCGTAATAAGCACTGCATAATCCAACGATTCACTCGAAAGCCGATTATTTTGAATTATTTTGTAGTTATTTTCGTCATTAATGTAAGTTGTAATCCATAAATATTTACCGCATGACTTTATGGCGTATATACAAAGTGTAATAGTGAAAACGTTTGACTTTATATTGTCTAATATTAGTACTTATTGTAAAAGCTATTGGTTTTCCAATAAAGTAAATAACTAGACGCTCTTCTCGAGACAGACAAAAACTTTGCATGGTCCATATCATGTTAATACAGTATCTCAGTAGTACATCCAAACTCATACCGCTACGTATCTCAACGTTATCAATTATGACTTCATCATCATTAGCTCGAAGACATCCGCTACTCCTTCTAGGTCTCGCGACACGGTCTGGGTCATCAGTCCAATGAGTCAAGTCCTACCCAAGCCACGCTGCGCTTTCTGATTCGCGGTACATACTTTTCTCCTGAATCTTCTCGGAAGAGATAGGTAGTAACAGAAACCCAGGTTTAACAAACATGAGAACAAAAGCATCGACTAAGTCGTCATTTATTCGCCCCCTGTGACATTAAGTCCGAAATATTTCTGATCCGAGACCTGTGACCACAGAATGTACGCGACTGCCTATCACTCCCGGGGCAATAAGTGTGAGAGTACAAAAATATGTTCATTTATCGAAAATGATGATAAATTATAAAATTATTGGTTTCCAGGTGTCAGCTGAAGGATATCTGCCACAACAAGTTGAATTTATTGTAATAGACAGTCATCCAACATTGTTGAACATTACTTTACACACGGCGAAGGTAAGAAATTTCTCTGTAAATATATTCAATAGTAGTTGCATAGTGTAAATACTTGATTTATGGACGTGTGTTACGTAGATAGAGAACATTTATTCCTAAATCTATGATGTGTTATTACAGTGACAATTTTGCCATTGTAATACGCTTAGTAGATGGAAGAAGGCCATGGCGAAGCGATAATAAATGTAAAAAAAAAACAACCTAAGTAAGGCCATTTACGTCATGAAAGAGTAAGTTATACACGTAACTATTTTATAAAAATTTAGTTTGCAAACCTGTATGTCTTAGAGGTTTTTTTTTGGAGTTTACGGCCCGATTGCAAAGACCTTTAAGTCATCGTAGAAAATATTTTTAATTGAAATCAACAGAACATCCAGATAGTATTCTTAGATACTATTGTAATCTAAGAGTGCGCTTGTCTAACTAAACAAAAAAGGCTAAATATCGAACAGAGCAATGAATATTTTTATCGCTTCTAGTTGGCCCTAGTTTACTATTAATTTTTATAATGATGTTAATTCTGCTATAACAGAACTTAACTAAATTTAGTCTCTGTCTATCTTTTTCTAATATCAAACGCCAAAACGAGTTAGCAAACATTTATAGCGAATACCAATCTGCATTTATGTTAAACGCTTCAAAAAATAATGTTACGTTTTTGCGTATCTTTAGTCCGTATGTTCCGCGGTCGCGTCTAAATCTTTTAATTTTGACGTGTCTAAACGAAACTGACAGCACCAAAATTGTAACTATCTCGTTTTGACGTTTGGCATTAAAAAAAGATAGGGAGAGACTAAATTTAGTTAAGTTCTGTTACCGCAGAATTACACCACTGATGCTATTTTCCGGATACCTACCATAGTTCAATTGTTAAATACGTCTGGGTTAATGTTTTCAATTTTTTCTTCTTCTGTTTGATCTTAATAATATGTCAGTTGTCTACCAACCCGCACTAGGCCAGCGCGGTAGACTACGGCCTAATCCCCCTCCTGATCAGGGGAGGTCCGTGCCCCTGTAGTGGGGACGATATGGACTGGGGACAAATATTTCACTATTTACCTGCTACAGAAATTTTAAATATGGTTATTGTGTATTCAAAACGCAATATTTTATAGAACTGGTGGCGATTTGAAATTAACATTATCCATCATTGTTACATTTCCAATGCTTTAACTATCAATAGGTGAAAAAGTCACCTGTATTAAATTCCTCTAACGCCGCCGGCTGCGCTCTAGAAAGTCGGATTCTGATTCAGTGCCATGTGTCTAAAACCTTTTAATTACTACCAGTAATAAAAGTTTTTAAAGTCATACCCTACGTGTATAGTCATTTTTATACCTATTATTATTATTTTCACCTTATTATACCTTTTGTATAATATTACCTATTCATGTATAGATTACTAGGTCGATCAATATATTTTTGTAAAAATATTGAAAATTTAGAAAACATACGGTATCAAAATTGGATTTATTTTTCAAATTAATCACTATTCTTGTTATTTTTTTTAATATTTCTATTAAAATTCGAGAAATATCCGTGCAAATGTCTTTTTGAATTTTAAAATTGATTTTTCCAATTATAAAATGAACAGAATTGTCCCAAATTAAAACATCATAATCTCAACTAAACGACGAACAGGCATAAAACTTCATCAATTTCAAATTTTTAATGTCTTCTTCAGTAGCGTCATTTATTGGGCGCCCCAAGTGAGTCTTGTCGTTAGGACCTTTCTCCTGTCACGTGAGTTTGACCCTCATGACTAGCTGCAGACCTGTCTAGCCATATGCACACCAGCTGCATCTTAATTCCTATCATTTGATACACACTTTTCTTATAATGTGCCACGCCACAGTCACGCGGGACGCGGGTTTAACTCAGGCTTGCGAATGAGACCAACATTCGGATTCGTGATGAAATCCGCGTATATCGCCCTCACAGACGGTTCTGCTGCATATTAATTCCGCGCAACAGTACGCTACTGTAGAACAAGATGAAGCATATTCTCTCAAAGTAGGCTGTAGTCCTTCAAAAACACATATCTATTATAAAAATCATATATAACATTACTACAACTAATAAGATTCCCGCCAATAATACAAAAAAAATGCAACAGTTTTTTTTTTAATTATTTTGGCACTGGTTACTACTGAATTTGAGATTCTAATATAGAACACATTCGTATAATTTAAAGTATCTAATTCGATTCCAGATATTTATTGATCCACCTGGTATTATAAAACTGCTTGATTAAAGTTTGCACTTGTATATTCGGGTGTTGGTTACACTTGGTTTTTGTGGGTTCTTAGGGTTACATACCGACAACCAGCGAGCGGATCACGGCCTCTAAGAAGACGTTACCCAAGACCACTACAGTTGCCGCCTTGTTAAATGAAGGCGCTATAGTGTTCCCTGAAGACTGATTCCAATGGTTCCGCTTTATAATGGAAATTATTATAAATATCGCTTAATATAAGTAGCACTTTTAGTTTTTTTTTAAATTTGATCCTCTAATCGCAATGTAATTATATATTTAAGCTTTTTTAAAACTATTTGGAATTATGTACGCAAACATTATATATTTTTTACTTTAGTTATATTAACGTTATATCAAGTACACGACTTAAAATATGTTGCCTTATTAGTTGTATAGTAATTACTAATAGATAATATTTCAGCTAGTTAGTGCATGTAGATATAAATTAAATGTAATGGTAACTGTACATATTTCTTACACCTTTACCTAACCCGTTTCAGATAATCAGATGAATTTTGAGTAAGTATCAATATCAAAATATAATAATATTTTAATTTCCTATTGATTACTCATGAGTGCGCGGAAGACATCTTTACTGCGCTATCTTTGGCTGATTCATAGATACAGTACCACCAAATATCTGATAACGTGAGGTGACCAAAAACCAGTCGTGTGTGCCGACCACACGCATAATAGGGTTCTATACAAAATTTAAAATAACACGCAAAACAAATTAAATATACTATTACAGAGATAAACATTGTTCATCTCATCGGTATCAAAAACAAGTCCTGTGCGTTTCTCGCGCAATTTCTTTCCACGCCCACCATTCGGTGGAATGAGCTCCCAGCGAGGATACGACTTGGGCACTTTCAAGAAACGAGCTTACACTTTTCTTAAAGGCCCGCAACGCACCCACGATCCCTCTGGTGTTGCGGGTGACTATAGACAGCGGTGATCACTTATCATCAGGTGACCCGCTCGCCCGTTTGCCTCCTCTTACATAAAAAAAAAAATATTTCGTAGTATTTCTCAAACTGTAAAATACAGAGTTATAACTACTCAAAATGACATGTAACCGAAAATGGGTATCCCCTATCTTAAATTTTGTTAGAATAAGTATTAGGTAAATTTAAGTACTTCAATTTATTTTCAGAATTTTACACCCCACAAGTTGAAATGTTGGGGTGGGGTGGGGAGTGGGGTGGGGGGGGTGTGATACTTTTTTCTTATTTTATAAGGGCATAGCCATTTTGAAACCTCTATATCAATTTAAAGATACCGCACATATATTCCTGAGCGCTCATAATATAATATGCCACCCCTGATTTTGTTTTACTTTCATTACACCGACAGTGGTTCATAAAATACACGAACTTCTCTAATTTCATATATATAACCCTAACGGTCTCTAAGTAAAATACAACGGACAAACGAACAGAGGGACAGGTTGGATTATAAGGTTCCGATTTTGCCATTTGTGTACGGAACCCTAAAAATGAACGACTTAGCCAGCGTAGCTATCTTATCAGTACAGTCTATTTATTTTACTAATAAAATTATACTTCATACATACATACTCTCACGCCGGTACCCCATAAGGATAGGCAAAGACCACAGTTTGCCATATACTACGTTCCCGACACACCTTTCTCGCCTCATCCACATCCATACATCTTTTCATAGACTTTCGTCGATTAAACTTATATTTTTATGAATGTATAATATGTGTCGGAAACTATGTTGCATTTATTATTTTAATGAAAATAAAATTTTATAATTAAGGTGACTGAGGTAACTGATTTATGTATTCAAGAGTTTTATTCAAGACTTGAACGTTTTGTTTGTATAGTTGGTTAATTGTAGTCTTATACACATTCAAATTCGGAAGCTTAATTTAATTTTATTTTTTTTTATGTCTGGTGAACCCATCTATAACTGCCCTCATTTCTAATATTTACATGTGGCAACATTAGCGCATCTATAAAGCCGCCTTTTACTTACAGATAAGTTGGTAGTACTGTACCTACGTTTATAATTTTAGAAAACTGTCGACATTAGAAAATCTTTTACTTCCATAAAAGATAAAATTATTAAAAGTCAAATTTTGTAAATCTAAAAAACTATTCAAATCGAATAATTAAGGGCTTCTGAAACCAAATCCGTTGATGTTTGTTTGTTTGTTTGAGTTTCACGCAAAAAAGAGCGGATAGATTTTAGTCAAACTACTATTCCGACTTAAATACTCAAATATCAAAATCAGTCCAGTAGAATTGAATATACAGCTTGATCCCTGTTTTAGTAGCCGCCGTTAGGATACGAGAGCTCAAGTAAAAGTGGTTCTAAGCTTTTTTATATAAATCTATAATTGTTTCCGGATTTCCCATGTAGCGGAAAATCGGCATTCATGCGGGCGTAGCTGCGGACAAAAGCTGGTACTTCCATAAAAGATTACAAGCAGTAATTGCCATCGTGCAATGTTTCAGCGCATAGACGGCGGACCCTACTACCGGCCGGTGTCGCTGCCGCGGCCCCCCTCCGGAGCGCCTCCGTCGCCCGGGATCTTCGCTTCACTCACCAAATCATTTAACAACCTCGTCTCTTATTTTGGATAATTTGGGCAACTACTATCAGTACTTATTCCCAATTAACTTAATCAAGGTAACAAAAGTCGACAGAGATTAAAAAATCAGAATCAAAATATCAAATTAAATCGTTGCACGGCTAGTTATTTCGTGAAGCAAATTAAAAAAAAATATCATTTAGCAATTAAAAAATTTCAAAGCATTTTAAACGCAGAACAAAATTTTTAAATCGTCACAATGGTGAATCGATTGAGAACATTTCTGTGTAGAATTCTTCATAACATCCAGCCATGAACTTGTTAGTGTGGCCACAAAAGATCGTGCCAAAGACAGTCACCAGCCACACAAAGCTCAAAAAGTAAAATAAAAAAATAGTAATAGCTAACTCCTACAATGGGTGTAGTATCCTTTCTATTGTAAAAAAAATCTAAATTTCGTGTAAGAATTACATCCGCACTTTCATAATGATAAAAATATTCAGCGTGGATAGCTTAGAGTATATATAAGCTATGTATACTCTAAGATGAACACGACGACACGACTACATATAATACTCAATTATAATAGTTCAATGTATAGGTATGTGTTAAACATTTATACAAAGCGCTTCGTATAATAAAATTGTATTATTAATGAATCTGGTAATACTCAATAAATAAACACAAAGAACATAAAAATATAATATATATTAGATCCTTACTTATCGCATTTCGGTTCTATAATTAATTTTCCATTCTAAGACGTATCCACCATAGATACCGAAGCACGTCCTAAGGAAGTTCAACGATTCCTTTGCTAAAAAAAACCTGAAGGCAACAATCAATGAATTCTTTGAAGGCGGTTTTGATTGTCTCGTTCTCATTGATTGTCATCAAAATTGGATTTTTTTCCTAACAAGTTGTCTAAATTCCGATAAAAGTGGGAATCAAAAGGATCAAGGTTTGGAAAGAACAGTTTTAAAAAAATGTTTCCAATCGCACCTGCTGTAATTTGATGATCCTTTGTTGTGCAATCAGTGGTCGAGCTTTGTCCTGAAGGGGCAGTGGGCTGGAGCAATTGACCAATCTCGGTTGTTAAATGGAGAGCTTCCCATCATTGTTTTCAATTCAATACAATTCTGCAGAGACTGACCCGATCTCGAGAAGCTGTAGTGTACACCTACACAGGTCTACCAAAAACTCATCAGTATCTTCTCTTGAGTAAACTTTCGCTTGGAATGAGTTCTGGCCAGCCAAGGTCCATTTCTCATCGCAAGAGACGACGATACGATTCAGAATCCTCTTATTATTATGCCGGTTGAGTAGCATTACTTATCACTCGATGCGTGTTAGCTGGCTTCACTTAACTCACCCATTTTTCGGATTTCTTCACTTTCCAAATTTGACGCAAACGAATTAAGATTGTTGTCACTTACACCGAGGGCTGCTACTAACTCTGACGTAGTTTGTGGTGGATCTGATTCCACTAACGATTTCAAGTCTTCATTATCGACTCGCGTTTTCGGTCGTCCACGAGAGTCGTTCTTTAAATCAAAATTTCCAGAACGGTAACAAAAAGGCACCGTGCATTGTTAACGGTGGATTCTTCGAGGCCTATATGCAGCGCTGGTGCCACGACGGAATTCATTGTACAAAAATAGCACAATATTATGTCAGAGCAATATAAATAATCCGAAAACAACAGAATAATTAATATCGAAAAGGAATTTCAGTGGCTTTAAATTGAAATAAATTTTAATTGGAACTATAAAACAAACGATAGATATCAGAGTTTAAAGTTGCGACTATTGAAAATCGTCAATTTAATAAGTAAGGATCTAATATATATTATTTGTAACAGATCACCGTTTCGCCTGTATAACGATTCAAATGTGTAGTATCTTAGCTCTATACTCTGACTATTAATTAGCTGCGGTAATATGACACATCAAACTACTGTAAAATTTATTCGAATAGTGATGTGATTCGTTATTAGTTCATGATTGTCGATATTGTAGACGCAACATTAGCTGGTCACCATCAATTTAAATACCAAATATACGATCGCTTTTGTGGGTTCCATATATATTTATCACCAGTGAAAGCTGATAGCAGTCCACGTGACGCTACTTAAATCATCTTAATCGGAAAAAGGACTTCAGTCGATGGAACATATTTGAAGGTAATTTTCGTTAACAGGCAATTAGATAAAAAACGTCTGGCAAGTTTACTAGTTATATAATTTAACTAATTTATTAAATCTCTAATATTATAATAACAAATTAATTTTAATGTATTGTAGAAAGCATAAACGATTATTGATTGATCTCTCGCTCAATCGTTGTAAATAAGTTTGTTTTATTAATCATAAAGAAGGGGCATTGGTGAACATGAAAAAAATTCATAGCAAATTAGAAAATGTTACCAGCCAGTTATACAAATGCCGTTTACCTTCAAATCTGTTAACTTTGTTATATTTTTGCTAAAAAAGTAAGAATCTATATATAAATGATTTTAATTCGATCAGTGTTAAAAAAACGGTTACGACGAATATCCTTGACACATTTATCGGTTCAACCTTTTCGTCGCTTCACTATTTGAAGTTTATTAAAAATTGCCACCTTCCAAAATGTCACTTTATGGCAGCTAAATAATGGCCATAATATATAGCTACCCCTCGACCAAATTTATACTCGAATTATTAGTTTAGGACAGGTAGAAAACAATCAAACAATTTCGCATTTATAGTATTATTAGATCATTTGTAATTATTGTTGAAACTACATCGTGATTAATTAATATAAGAGTTCTGAATCTTAAAATAAGAACATAAAATTTAATAGATTATATTTATTTTGTTATAATTGTAAATAGATATTATTTAATTTTAGGTAGGTGTGTTAAATAAATAATAAATTTATTTTACGAAGTTGTTTATTTTTTTATAATTATAAAACCTTCACTTGCAATCAGTTTTAAAACAATGTTCGTAATCTGTAGCAGTGTTATGATCAACAATCTCGAAACACACTTTCAATGATCTCTCCGTTATCTATTAAATACTATGTCGACGGCTCGAGTTTCACTTGGTCCCTGGCCACTTGGAAGGCGGCGATGAGCGCCGCCAGCTCGATCCGCTCGCTGCTGCCCGCCGCGAGTCGCACTTCCGCGTCCGCCATCTTGATCAGCAGCGACATCAGCACCTCGGGGGGAAGTTTCACTGTAATTGAAACAGTTTTTTTTTTTTTTAACAAAAAGACTGATTTTTTTACATTTATACCATTACAAAATTGTTAAATATCCAATTTTATAAATCAAAGATATTTAGAAAACTACTGAAATCGACTAATTAAGAGCTTCTGAAACCAAATCTGTTGATGTTTGTTGGTTCGTTTGTTTGTTCGAGCTTCACACAAAAACCAGCTGGTAGATTTTGGTCAAACTGTTAGTCTTAAAGGTACTATTTCGACTTAAATATAGCGGCATCTTTCATCAAAATCGGTCCAGTAGAATTGAAGATATACATAGTTTCACCCCTGTTTTGGGCTATTGCCGCCGTTAAGGTATGAGAGCTCAAATAAGTGATTCTAAGAATTTTTTATATAAATCTACAGCTTTTGCCCGCGGCTTCGCCCGCGTGAATGTCGCTTTTCCGCTAGATGAAAAATCCCGACAAAATTACAGATTTATATAAAAACCCTAGAGCCACTTCTACTTGATCTCTCGTACCTGAGCGGCGATGAAACATGCCACATTAATTAAGTCGGAATAGTACCTTTAAGACTGTAATAGTTTAATCAAAACCTACCCACTGTTTTTTGCGTGAAGCCCGAACAAACAAACATCGATGGATTCTGTTTCAGAAGCTCTTAATTAGTCAATCTGAGTAGTTTGTTATTAAATATCTTTCATTTTGGAAAATTTAACATTTAACAATTTTATAATAGAATATACATGATAGTGTCAAGATAACCCATGTAGCGGAAAACGAACATTAACGCGGGCGGAGCCGCGGGCTAAAGCTATTTATTTATAGAATAAAAACCTTGTTTAAGTATATAAATTATCCAAGTATAGAAAACATAAAATCGGTCGTGTAGTTTCTGAAAAATTTGCAAACATATGCTAGAGAAAGAAAGGAAACTTCTTAACTTGACACATCGGTTAAAAATTCATACACAAATAACTTCACGCGGCTCCATGCGCGTATTCTAGATATTTTATGTCTCACCGTTATTCAGAAATAAAAAATACCATTGTCATTTTTACGTTATTTAACTAAACCGTGCTAAAAAGCCCATTGAACAGTTTTTTTTTTTCTATAATGTTATGTTTTTTATATAATGTTAATAATCTTTA
>WUAW01001574.1:17710-31711 GCA_017165845.1 Thaumetopoea pityocampa | reverse complement strand
TAAGTATACGGGTAAGCGACCCCGGCCCCCCGAGCTACTACTGTCTCTCCCTACTCCTTCCGAGATAGTAGAATCCTATACCCTATAGTCCTTCACCTAAATTCCATGTTCCCTTCTCAACATACTTTTCCCACCTCATCCTATTTCCTTTCGTCTCCATTACGCCGTGGGAATACAATGAGGAACTTTAATACTTTTGAACCTTATAAAATGGTGGCGTTGTGGTTCGGCACCCGCCACGTCTCATTGCCCGCGGAGGCGAAATGTGGGCTGCGGACAGCCACTTTGCTACACTAAACGATCGTAGCAGGTGGAAGGAAGTGGTCTCTGTCTACCGCAATGGGAAAGAGGCGTGACTGTATGTATGTATGTAGTATGTACTATGGTCTCTGCCTACCCTTATGGGATATCGGCGTGAGTGAATGTATGTATGTATAAAACTTATGAGAATTATTTACACTTCTTTTATCAGTTACCAGCCAATTGACTCCTTTATTTAACTACTAGCTATTGCCCGCTGCTCCGCTCACGTGGACTTCCTATCTACGCCAGAGGTGCTCAAAGCTTTTGTCTTGTAGGCCACTTGTAATGATTTTCACTTTTGGGTAGACCCCCAAAGCGTAGTTAATATTTTTACTTTTATTTTATTTATTTATTTATTTTATTTATTTATTAAGGACTTACACAGGTTACATCAAAGAAGAAAACGGAATACAATATACTAATTAACGGTCCAGGCAATAACTCAAAAACAATGTACATAAGATGATTAAACTTAACAAGTAACTAAATAAAGAAAATTTGTGTAATAATATCACAACACGCAGTTGCAGTTATAACAAGGACACAAATTGTTTCATATATGATAGATGAATTTGTTCAAGATACTTTAAAAATGGCGTGACAATAGTTTCACAACTACCCTCTGCACTAGTTAGAAACTATACGACAGCAGAGTAGTGCGGCCAGTCCACAGTACACGCAAAGAAAACAGAACAAATATAACAGAAATAATATAATTTTTTTGCAAATTTATCAACATCAAATGTGGTTTTGAAAATTGGCGTGGACCCGTTGCAGGTCATCGTCAACCCCTGGGATTCGATAAGAGATAATAGCACTTTGGATATCAATGATCAACACGAAAACCCTCCCGGGAGTGCGCCATAATTTCTTCATACGCGTATTGCTTTCCGACGGGACAATGAATTATTCTTCGTATTGGGCTAATATGATGATAATAATGGTGAAACCTATTTTAGATTTGTTATCAACTAAAAGAGCAAGTATATTATTTTATACTAGCTTTTTCCCGCGGCTCCGTCCGCGTGAATGTCGGTTTTCCGCTACATAGGTAAATTCCGACACAGTCATAGATTTATATAAAAGCCTTAGAACTACTTTTACTTGACCTCTCGTACCTTAACGGCGGCTACTAAAGTCGGGATCAAGCTGTATCTGCAATTCTACTGGACGGATTTTGATGAAAAATGCCGCAGTATTTAAGTCGGAATAGTACTTTTAAGATTGTAAGAGTTCGACCAAAATCAACACCCTGGTTTTTGCGTGAAGCTCAAATAAACATCGACGGATTTTTTCAGAGGCACTTAATTAGTCGATCTGAGTAGTTTGTTTATAAATTTCTTTGTTTTTTTAAAATTTGACATTTAAAAATTTTATAATTATATTAAATAAGCTTAGTAATCGTTTTATAAACGTTTCAAGATAAGGCGTGTACATACCATTTCTCCAGTTCTAGCGGAGCCCTTATAGTTTTCTAATAAATGCTCCGAAGCAAATTTCTGCACACAGGATAACCTGACGGCCCTCTGGTGCTCTAAATCCGATTTGTTGCCAAACAACGCCATCAATGGCTTCTTAATATCGTTTCTAAAGATTTCTTTAACTTTTGTCACCCAATCGCTTAATTTTTCAAAGCTTTGTAAGTTCGTCAAATCGTACACAAACAGGACAATCTGTAACAAAGGGCTTAATATCTTTTATTGTCTTTATTTCTCTATCTGTGTATATAACATTACTATGTAATCATTTTAGCTGTATCAAATAAACTCTTTCATCATCTCTCTCTCTTTCTTTCTCCCTTTTTACAAATGGGCAACGCGTGGCGGACTTCCAATGTGCAAGTGGCAGTCAACTTCAAAGGATACCTTACAAAGGTTTCATTGGCGCGACAATCACAACAGAATTGGCCCAGCTCATATAGCCAGAGCTGTTTAAAATGATGGAGAACGGGTGCAGTATAAAATTACTTACGTCAGATGCGTATAAATAGTTTGATAGCATACTCGTAGCGAGTGCGTTACCGGCTACGTCGCACAGCTGCAACGACACCGGGGGGCGAAGCCCGAAGCATTGACCTGCCATCACCTCGGCGCCCTGCGTGCCTCCGCCGGTGGCTCCGCTCGAGCCCAGGTACCGTGAACAAAGATTGCTCTGGGCACGAGCAATAAACATATAAAATACTAACTGTCCATAAAAAAAAATCAAAAAATGTATCTTCTTTGACCTATTGAGTTTACAGCTAGGTATGTAAGTCAGCTCGGAGACGTTTTTACTTTATAGTAGTGTACAGTCAGCAAATATGTAAATAAACAAATATTTTTTTATATTTTATAGGTACATACTTAATATTATACATATTCAAGGTAATTTAATATATATAAAGCTTCTAACGCTACTTATAAGCGACTGATGCGAGAGTGCGAGGCGCGCGGTGGCTAGCGCGAAATGGTTTATTCCGGTTTTACTCACTGTGTGCACCAGAGGTTCCCAGCCTTTTTTTTTCACATAGACCACTTTCAAAATTTAGCTGGTTGGACCCCATGCAGCTACATTTCTACCATATTCCCAAAACTTGATAAAAATGTGAAGATTAGATCTAACTATGGATATTTGCGTACGCCAACGTAAACCCCCGTCGAGTCTCCCGTGGACCTCTGGGGGTCCACCTGGACCACTTTGGGAACTAAGGTGTGTACAAACACAAAAATGTCTCCGAAGCCGACTTATCTGTCCGTAGACTTCCCGTATAAAAAGAAGATCCAATATAATTACCAAACTTGACTGGCGCCTTCAAGATCATAGTAAATATGCCTTTAACACGTTCGCGACGGTGTGTACCACCGGCGGTACATTCTTATTTGTCTCATTGGACGGGATGTACCACCGGCGGTACATTCTTATTTGTCACATTGGAGGGTGTGTACCACCGATGGTACATTCTTATCTCGCATTGGCCGGTGTGTACCACCGGTGGTACATTCGTGTCTGTCCTATGGGACGGGATGAGCCACCGGCGGTACACGCTGGTGTTAATCTAATAAAAAGTTGATTATTGTAATATTAAAATATTGATTTCCTGTACTACCGGGGGCTTAGCCCGCCCGATGGGTTCGAGCACGAAAACAAGCCCGACCCACGGCGCGGCCCGTGAATCCGGGCCCCGTCGCGAACGCGTTAACAGAAGTATAATTATACAGCCCACCAATCTATTGTATTTTTTTTTCAATGACGCGGAGAAAAACGTAAGAGGGTATTCCTGTATTTCGTACGGGTTGATTGCAGTGCATGTGCGATTCCTTCTCATTAAAATTCCACACTGGCCGACATGGAAACATTTGAGTAGATTCGAGACGAGCAATAAGTGTTCTACAGACACATGTTTGTAGCTTGTCTTTTTAAGAACTTATCGAGAGAAGTTTAGGCCGGCTTTCACGACACCTAGAGTGAAGAAAGGGATGGAATAACGCTTATAAAGTCACCAAAAATACTCTCCAAACAGATTCTCATAAAAGACACTTACCTTTCCAGTGGAAGGTTCACCGACAATTGTGATCTTAACCGTCTTACAATGGATCTCTTCATCATCACTGTCTGACATGTTAAAGTTCTAACTGAACTCATTTAAGTAACACAGTTAATTTTAATATTTATTTGTTAACACCTGCCTCAAACAACTAAAGTGTCTGTCAGTAAAATTGTAAAGTACAATTAAAATAGTTACAAGTTTACTCTGTAAGCCTTTTGTATTCATTTTAATAACCATGGCAACTAACTACTGTCTTCTGATCACAACACCGGAGTGAAGTTTACTATTTAATACTGTTTTATACATAATGGTGCTGATTCTGTTGTAACAAATCTTAACCAAACTTAGTCCATCCCTATCTCTTTCTAATGTCAAACGCCAAAACGAGATAGCTACAATTTTAGTGCTGTCAGTTACGTTTAGTCACGTCAAAATTAAAAAATTTAGACGCGATCTCGGAACATACGGACTACAGATATGCAAAAACCTAACATTTTTTTGAACCGTTTGACAGAAACGTTGGTCGATACTCGCTATAAATGTTTGCTATCTCTTTTTGGAGTTTGACGTTAGAAAAAGACAGGGAGGGACCAAATTTAGTTAAATTCTGTTACAACAGAATCAGCACCAATGGGTCAATTCTGTTGTAACACAACTTAAATATAGAACACTAAAACGAGATAGCAAATATTTTAGCGAGTAAAAACTTACATTTCTGTTGAACGGTAATACAAAAATGTTGTATTTTTGCGTATCTTTAGTCGGTATGTTCCGAGGTCGCCTCTGAATCTCTTAATTTTGACGTGTCTAAACAAAACTGACAGTATCAGAATAGTAGCTATCTCGTTTTGGCGTTTAACATTAGAAAAAGATAGGAAGAGATTAAATTTAGTTAAGTACTGTCACCGCAGAAATACCACCAATTTCATATATAAAAAAGAATGGCCGATTGAAAATACAGTCTATTAGACTTCTATTACATTTATAAAAAAAATTGTTTACATAAAAATTTAAACACTTAAGACACCATTACGGCATAAGGAACACGGAATTATTAATATATCAAAAATTTCTCGAACAACACACCACAGGTTTATGACACATTTTACTTATGAACCGGGACTTTATACATTACATATGTAAAAAGTACACCCAATTTTTTTTTTTTAATACTAAGCTGTATTTTGTTTTCAGTAGTCGTCAAGCAAATAATTAACTATTGGACAAATTGAAATACATATTTTTTTCTTTTTTTTTTAAGAGAACTCTCGCATTAAGATTAATTCCTGTGTCGCGGGGACTTCACAAACATTCAAATAACGGAGACACAGAACACCCACACCCAGAACAACAATTTGTGGTTCACACAAAGTTGTTGTCCCGTGTGGGGATCGAACCCACAACACGTGACAGCGCAGTGGACGCTTAAACCACCGCGCCATCCGTGCAGTCAAACAGTGTGTGTTTTTTTAAATAGTATGAAACGAAACGTTAACCGCGTCTTTCTGTTTATCCGTTTAATTCTTCTAAACAACGCGACGGATTTTGATGCGGTTTTCACTTTCATTTAGAGAATCTTTCGGGAGGTTATACATTTATATAAGTATTGGTTTCTCAATGCAATGTAACCACATTTTACACATATATGAAATATTTGAAATTAACATGTTGCCGCACGCTTTTAATTTGACAAATGTACTCATAGCATTTTTTTTTTCAATGGTTTATGACTGCCAGATGAAACTGAGTGTAAGTTATATGTTCGGAAGTGAAAATTATCACATTTGGCCAGTTTTCAAAAAAAAAAAAACTCGACAGCTATAACCGTCATTTGCTTATCACGTCATTTTTTCTCTTCCCGGAGCAAATGACGGCTATAACCGTCGTGAAGACTATACGGCATTTATTTTACTAATTTAAAAAATGATTCCTATGAATAAAAGAGAATAAATAGGTGCAAGCTCAACATAAGAAAATTGCGCAAATATTCCTATTTGGTAAAGCATGAAAAATTGCAAAAAAAAAAAGAATTGATATTATTATCTGGCATACAATAACTTTTTCTCGATGTATTACTGAATAATTAACAAATAATTATGCGTTAGTACACTTCGTACTAATGCTGTTCCTTTTTTTATTGATCAAAATGCGCACGACGGCTATAGCCGTCGTTTGCCTACATATGGCCGAAAATCGGACGGCTATAGTCGTCATTTCAGGCAGTGTTAACACAGTGTGTTGAAGACTGGGCGAAGACACCCAAATCTTGTATAATTAAATCACTTACTTCTGCGAAGTGCATTCTGTGCGTCATTCGTCATCGCATCAGCTTCATCTAATATAATTAATTTTGGTCCCGCCTTAAATATTGTTCTGGTTGATGCAAAACTGAGTATCTGACCTCTCACTATACCAATGCCCCGGTCATCGGATGCATTTAATTCGAGAACCTGAAAATAAGTTGTACTTACTACAATGCCGCTCAGTGTAACGATCATTAGAGGAGGCCTAAGTCCAGCAGTGGACATCTGTGGGCTGATATGACGATAATTATGATGGTTACAATTTAAATTTTATAATTTATACAACTTTTAAATATAATTAAAATATAGATATTTGCATGTGCACACATTAGAGATTTGGAAGTCATTCTGTGCACCAAAAATTATCCACAACATTGGACACAGTTATGCAAACAGGAACCAAATAACAAAGGTATTTGCATAACCATGTCGATAAGTTACCAACTATTTTGACAAAACTAGTAATTACATCTTCATACTTATGAATACAGAAACATCATATCATCATCAAGATGATTACTAAGATATAGTGATACAAAGTACATTGATTGTTAAGTGATCGAAAAGGTTGCGGGTTCGATTCCGATCTCGTACCACTGGTTATTTCAAACTCATTTATGGTCTACATTGTAGGCACTAATGTACTGAATCATCATCATCATCATTTCAGCCCATAGCTGTCCACTGCTGAACATAGGCCTCTCCAATCGAATTCCAGCGCGACCGGTCCATAGCCACCTGCATCCAGCGAGACCCAGCGATCCTCACTAATTATGTACTCAATGGAGAAGGAGAACTTGTGAGAAAACCTTTAAGCTCACATGAGTATGTGAAGTTTACCAACCTGCATCAGGCCATGGTCTACTACAGCCTAATCCTCCTCCATACTAGGGGAGGTCCATACCCCTGTAGTGGGGACGAATATGGACTTGGGATGAGAAATGTAGACAGAGAAGATACAGAGATCTACAAAGATCCTTAATAGTAACATATTTTTGTACATGTGTGCTTAATCAAATGTAATATATGTATAACTGGTAACAAACAAAGCATAGCCAGAAATAATGTTTTCAATCATCATCCTTATTATGCTTCGCAGATGACACGAAAGTTTACTCCATTATTAACTCAATTGATGATATGTTCGCATTGCAATCAGATTTAAAGCATCTAGATACTTATTGTCGTCTTAACAAGTTGGACCTTAATCCATGTAAATGTACTCTTGTGATATTCACACGAAAGCCAGTACCTATACCAACGCACTACACAGTAAAGGGTGAGCTGCTTCCAAATTGTGATGTAATTCGTGATTTGGGAGTAGTTCATGACTCCAAATTAATCTTTAACAGACATATTGACCACCCTGTTAGTAAAGCTCCTAAAGCGCTTGAGTTTATTATGAGGTTGTCCAGTTCATTTACACAAGCTAAAACCTGCTCATTTGTTAGGAGTCATCTTGAGTATGCATCGCAAGTATGGAATCCTCAATATAATAAATATATAGATCGAATTGAAAACATAAAAAGAAAATTTATTAAATTCATGAGCTATCACCTTAAAGTCCCATACAGCTCTAACAATTACTTTAACTTGGGTAAAAAAAATTCATCTCCTTCCACTTGCTACTCGACGTGAGATTACCGACTATACATTCTTATTAAAAATCTTTTCCAATAGTATAGATTGTCCAGATCTTTTATATAAATTTTCACTTAATTGTCCCCAAAAAACCATTAATTAACATCCCTTGTGCATTCTGTAACTATCGTCAAAACGCTTATACGTTGCGAGCAGGTAGAAATTTTAATAATTTGTATAATAAATTTAATTTAGATTTATTTACCACAACCGTAGAATCTGCTAGACGGCAGCTGAGCCATGATTCTTTTGCCTAATCAGTTCATGCGCTATGTATTTCATATTTAAAACGTACATGTTTTGTGTGACTGTCGTAATTATTACTTTTCACATGAGAATTACTTTTCTAGGTTTGATATTTGTTTATTTCTTATGTTGTGACGTGACGGCTCTGTTCACATTTTTAAGTATGTAATTACTTTCTACGCGTGAAAACCTGTAGTTGACTATATGTTAAATAAACTTCGTCTATATTATTTTAGTAGCTGTAGGTTTTCCAATTGTAAATAAATAAATAAAAAGAAGACCCTTAGTTTTAGCAGGAAGTGGTAGGTATAGTGTATGGTATGTAGTTGGTATACCACCAAACATTCAGGTGATGTGAATGGAATTTGACTCTCTGGCTGGTTGTATGGTATTGAAGCTCAGTAACTGGTATGAGACCAGACAATACTCCCCATAGTTAAGAAAAATATGCACAGTTCATATCTCTCGTTTTACAGTAAATATGTAAACTTAATTGCATTGACCATGAAAATATTATTTACTAGCTATTTTTAGGGGCCTTGCTCGCATGTTTTTTAAATATTTATTTTTAATTACTGTAGTATCCTTTATATACGAAATTTGCGGTGTTCCCATTGGGGGCTAAAATTACTAAGCTATCATAATTCACCCTCTTATGGGTAAAATTTTGAAAATGCCAATATACGTATACGTTTATTTCTAACCAGAAGCAGGTGTATGAAATTTCTTACTTTAAAATTGATGGACTTCCATACATCCATTCTTCCCATATTTTACCGCTAGGGATGGAATTTCCAATAATCCTTTCCTAGTGGATACTTACAATTTAAAAGGCATCAACACCCAAAATTTCAAGTTCGTAGCCCCAGCAATTTAAGCTCTGCTTTGATGAATCAGTCAGTCAGTCAGGACAAGTAGTTATATATGTATACATTATTATGTACAATGAAAATATACGATAAATTTAATCCAGAAGAAAATACACGGCTAATATGAAATATATAATATTCACGTGGTCCATTCAAATAGAGTGTCAGATAATGCTAGATATCAAATAAAGTAAATACTGACCATTGAGTTGAACTGCTGTGGTGTGTACATTTGTCTTGCACACGCTAAAATTGTTGATGTTTTCCCTGTTCCCGGTGGCCCGTAGAACAATAAGTGAGGCAATTGGTTCTCCTTCATAAATTGATTAACTGTAAAAAGTTAATAATTTTATAATGAATGGGTGAATTAACTTTTTTTGTAACTGAGAGATGAATGTGCTCAAATATTATCATATTACTCCATTTTTTTTTTATGTAAACATTATTTAACTTTAGTATTTTATAAAGGGCTGATAACTTCAATGTGTTTTATTATGTCAGCCCTAATTGTGGAATTTAGGGCTGAGAACAGAATTAGGCTCTATAATGAGTCCCCTGGGTGACTAGTGTTTTGGAACAGTCAGAAATATGTATGAGAGCTTCAAATTGTTGTTTGACTCACCAAATAAAAAGCATTAAATTAGTAAAAATATGTCTGCAACATATGTCAGTTTATACTTTATTTATCTAATTAACAGTTAACATTGTTACAAGTAATTAGTCTAATCTAGTTTAAATGCAAATAAATATAAATTACTATGGACAACTTTAAACAAAAAAGTTAATTCAACCATATACATAATAATCTTATGTATATAAATCAAGATTTAAATTGAAAAGTATGCTTACTTGTCTTAATTATGTCATCATGGGAAATTAATTCATCCAATTTTGAAGGACGATATTTTTCAACCCTGCAAATCAAATTTTATATTTGCTGAATATAATTGTTCTGGTTATAATAATTAAAAAGTCAATTTTATTCCATCAGTTAACAGTGACATATGTCATACCATGAAAGTGATATGTATTATACACATTCAAATTATTAATATAGTCATTATTTTATTATAAAATTCAATAATAAAAAATAATGTTTGTGTTACAGTCATGAAAACATGTTAATTTCTCTACTAAATATTACTATTCTGAGTAGCAATGGGGAAGACTTTGAAGATGACCATATGAACACATACAGGCCTTACACCCATAGGATCAAAAGCCTAGAAAGAATTACTTTAATGTTGAATGCAAGTCTGAAAGCTGTTTGTGATGAGATACTCTGTTAGGATGGCCTATATCCAGCAGCAACTTTGGTGAACTAATTATTTATGCAGTCTAATTATTTATACACTTCTAAGGAACTTCCTTAAAAGTAGACCTTCCTTCCTTATAAGCAACTGTTTATTATAAACATTTTATGCCATTTAATAAGCTTTTATTAATAAGCGCAATGTTTAGATGGAATACCTGTAGTTTATGTCTATCATGCAATATCCAGTAGTCTCTTTTGGCTTTTAGAGGTTAGTAACATTTCACAATAAACATTTACTTCATTAATATCAAAAGAGAATAAAGTGAACATTTTAAGTAGTTGACAAATAATTGCAGAATCAAGTTCACAAATTGGTCTAAACGTCGCTTGTGTTTTGAAGAACATTTTTAGAGTGAATAAACCCCAAAATATTATAAGTATTTTACAAAAAGGACTGCAAGCCCAAGGGACTGAACGTTTATACTGCTTTACGATTTACTATTTTAGTGTTTGTTATATACGGTTAAAGCATATTTTTTTTTTAAATTACACTCCTTTAAAAGTGGAAAAACGAACAGTACTAACCAAGGTAAATTTTTATTGGTTTCACCCAAGGTCATGATATCCAAATAAGTAATTACAAATAATCACAAATTATACAAAAAAAAATATACAATGTTTTAAGATTCAATTTAAAATTGAAATCGAAGCTACCAATTATTGACTCTTAATTATAAACAGCTGTCAAAATAACTGCCGCCAAAAAGTTTTTTTTAAGTATTCCTTTCTTAACAGCGTGACTAAAAGATCCAAGCCCATACAGCCTTGTCTGACATAGTTATATATTTTTTATAATATAAAATAATTATACACGTTAATAAAATGATGATATATCTCATTACATTGCTTCTATGGAATATAATATGGAATTCCCACAAATTCCATTTTAATATCAACTTTATTTTTTTTAAATATGCTATTGGCGGATTCTAATCTGTGATTCAATTTTAATGATCTTTAATAAGATTCAGCTCTAATGATCTTTTAATCGTACTATGAGTATATCTATACATATAATAAAATCGTAAACGAGCCGTATCTGTACAATGAATATTTTTTCAAAAAACCAACCATACAAATTGTATCTATGTTACCGGAGCCAAAAATATAGTTTTTAGAAATTTTGTCTCTGTTTTTCTGTGCGTTTGTGCACGCTAATCTCAAAAATGGCTGAACCGATTTGAATAGTGTTTTCACTGTTGCATTGTGGCAAGCTTCCTGTAACATTTAGTGTTTGTTTCATTTCAATCGATCCACAAATAATAAAATTAATTGAAATAGTACGCGATATTCTAAAAACGCGCTTCAGTCGATTTAACTAAAACTTTTATCTATCATTTATCATTCATTCTTATTAAGATCGGAGAAAACAATTTATGTATTATTTCGTTCTTACCGAATGTCCACGAGGACAGAGTCGCGGGCACAGCTAGTTTTAAATATATTTACAACTTTTTAATATAATGCCGATTATATCCTATATTATAACCTCTTAGTTTATGGCGTTTGACCGATTTGGTATAATTCTGCTTATTACAGAATACATTGCTTATTCATAACAGAATGAATGTATCATGAACTTGGAGTAGTTAGCGATGATAATAAAGAATTTTGCCGAGATATGGGAGGGAGAGGTCTAAGAAAGAATTTAAATGGAATAAGACGAGGAACTTTAGGAGGAGGATCTCATAGAAGGAGTACGTAGTTCAAGGCAACAGAAGATATGGTTCATATTTCCTTTTTTAAGTCCGCATTCGCATAAAGCAGTACTCCTGATCTTAAGTTTGGCGACGAACGCCGATGACTATACTAGTCTATATCTACAAATTGTGGCCATTGTAGACTTGTTCGCCTGACGAAATCTGGAAAACCACTGAGAACAGAGAACGTAGAGTTGGATATCAGCATAATGCTTTCCTTAGGAGGAATCCCACTCCGTTTTCAATGATCACTGAAGTTTCTTTTTGACAACCAGACGTAGGTCACTATAAAATGATTTTGTGCTCCGGGTGCTAACTGCGCAGTGGATTTAGCGCAGGAATCAGCGGATTTACTGCTAGTGGTCGGTGTATCACATTGCTTCTTAGGGCATATAAAGGACGTCAATCCAACAACTACAGGTCTACCAGAATTTGAATGCCAAATAGGGAATATAAAGTTTGTAACAAACAGCACTTCTGAAAGTCGCAAACTATTACAGTCTCTGAATTCCGATATACATTGAATATTATTTTCTAGTATAATAATCTCAGTCAATTATTCTCTTTCTGGTTAATTTATCCATATCTTGCAATTTTTAAGAGTATGTATGTGTAATTTTACTATTACATTGTAACAGATACAACCATTTTTTTTTATTTTATTTTAATTTTCGTTAAAATAATGTAACAGCTACTACTATCGTTGACAGAATCACAATGATAGTAGCTGACGGTGACATCATTTGGTCGGTGACGACAATCTATCATCATCATCATCCCCAGTCCATATCGTCCCCACTACAGGGGCATGGACCTCCCCTGAACAGGAGAGGGATTAGGCCGTAGTCTACAGCACCGGCCTAGTGCGAGTTGGTAAACTTCACATACCCATACGAGCATACAGGTTTCCTCACGAAGTTTTCCTTCTCTGTTAAGTACATTAGTGTCTGCAATGTAGACCGTACATGAATTACAAATAATAACTCAGTGGTATGGGAGCGGAATCAAACCCACGACCCTTCGATCGTGTGCCGTGTCTAAAACCACCACACCACCAATGCAATGACAAAATGCAATGACAAGACTAAGCTAATGACAATCTATATAAAGACTTAATACGCAGCACAAATATATTTAAAGCAAAACAACAGTGTGGAATTCTATTTTAAAGGCTTAATATGACATTGGCGCGTAAGAGAAAGAACAGAAATCCTTGTGATTTATAAACGTATTTATTGTCATCACAAAAAAACTACACAACAAAGATATCAATTTTAATCATTCTCTACGTAACAATTTCATTAAGTGTATCCAACTCATTTGCATGTAGGTTTTATTAAAAAAATATATCATTCAATTTTATCGTTTATTCAGATTATTTAGCCGCTGCAATTTAAAAAACTATATACAGACTTACAATGCGATTCAAATGAGAGTAGGATCGACTTTGCGCCATATTGTGACGTCATAGCTTTCAATTCAAACTAATAATGTCTTTAAATAATTAAATATTATATTTGGCTATTTTACTATTATTTAACGTATTTATTTAAATTTAATGTAAGACTTATTATTGAAAGCATTCTTTGCAAAAAGTACTTTTCAAGTGACATTTGACAGATAGAGGTCATGGACGTTCCTATTCTTCACTTCACATCACTTCTTGGTTTATATCATAAACTAAAGTTATATTCTGTTAATTTTTCTTTTCTAATTAAAAGTAAATAATATCAATGACACTGTGTAATTTTATTTATTTATTATTTGAATAATAACACAAAAATATGACACCTAAACTACATGCGGTCACGGTGACCGCACTCCGCCCGGTATGTTACAAAAAACCACCCGGTCAGTTGAGGGTTAAGAAGGAAATTATTTACAGTTTGATGTTGTTGGTATTTACAAATTTACATAAAATAGGGATAAAGGAGGGGAAAAAGGTGTAAGAAAGAAGGCATTTAAGAGAGGTAGGACGAGGAATTTCGGGAGGGAGGATGTCATAGCGTAGTTTAGGGCAGCAGAAAAAGATGTGGTTTACATCTCCTTCATCAAGTCCACACTCGCACAAAGCAGTACTCCTGATCCTGAGTTTGGC
>WUAW01001573.1:2768-12990 GCA_017165845.1 Thaumetopoea pityocampa | reverse complement strand
GAAAATGTTGAATAAATAAATAAATAAATAAATATCACTGGTATACAAAGTGATCTGTATCGATGCCCCAGAAGTCGATGCTGACCTGCAAGGGGTTCATGCCAGCTGTCAAAAATGCACTTGAAGTTGATGAATTTGTTAGGTGGCTTTAGTGTATCATGTGTCGTGCGGGCAAATGAAACGTCCAAGGGTCGAACATCAACTGTTTTTATTAATTAACTGTTTGAGTTATATATACGTCTGTACTAGACGCGAACACTGATTACACTGCTATGCTTCCACAAATTTGAAACAAAAGTAATCTTATTACCTTTATATCATATTTATATTTATCAGGGACTTTTATAAAGATAGTTCTTATTTTATAGATATTGCATGTTGATTTTGATAGTAATTAACAGCCAACCAAGTAGACGCTAAAATACAAAAATTGATAACTTTACAAGTTTTTAAAAATATTGTTGCTCATTCAATAGAATTATAGGAACTAGTATTGTCAATCTTGGAAATAACAAACTCAGGTCGAATAAACATAATTGGCGCCTTAGCACAAGTACTTGCACATCGTACTAAATTTGTTGCATTTACTTTGAATGATTTGAAATTGATAGACATTCATCGTAATCATAATATAGATATTCATAATTCTATTCAATTATAGTATTAGTAAAGTAAAAATATTTCCTATATGTTGCCAAAAACGAAAACTTCCAAAATATTTTAATTAAGAAATGTTTTGTACAGATAGGAGGCCAAAGAAAAGGAGTTGCATATGGAATTTTTTCTACGAGTTGGAATCAGAGTCTGCACTCTGCAAATTTTGTGGCGCTATCATGAAATGGAATATGATAAGACACTTGAAGCGTGTACACCCCAAAATATANAAAGTACTTGCACATCGTACTAAATTTGTTGCATTTACTTTGAATGATTTGAAATTGATAGACATTCATCGTAATCATAATATAGATATTCATAATTCTATTCAATTATAGTATTAGTAAAGTAAAAATATTTCCTATATGTTGCCAAAAACGAAAACTTCCAAAATATTTTAATTAAGAAATGTTTTGTACAGATAGGAGGCCAAAGAAAAGGAGTTGCATATGGAATTTTTTCTACGAGTTGGAATCAGAGTCTGCACTGTGCAAATTTTGTGGCGCTATCATGAAATGGAATATGATAAGACACTTGAAGCGTGTACACCCCAAAATATATTTAAAGTTTAAAAAAATGAGAGGAAATACACCAAGTGAGTGTTATACATTAATTTTCAGCCACATTATGATTTTCGACATTGAGCGAGAACGAATGTGTATTATTATTATTTTAATTTTAAAATCGCGGCATATATTTAGATTTAAGTATTTTATAAGAACTTAAGAATCAGATAATCTTTATAATTTAAATACAGTTTCGGACAAATTTGTGTACTAATAATCATATTAGTTTCAGATTATTTTTCTTTCCTACAGCCTTAAAGGAAATGTTTTTCTGTTTCAGTAACTGCGAGAAATGATCGAAGTTGGGTTAAGAAATATTGTAAAAAAGTTGGCATATATCAATACAAGTGTGATATATGTAAAATGGTTATAAAAGTGTCAAAAAGTTTAGGAAATATGCTACGGCACATACGTAGGAAGCATTCTGATATTTATGAAGAAGAAATAAGAGAATCAGATAACAATGAAGATTATGATGAAGGCGAAGAGGAAGCTTCAGAAGAAGCAGAAAAAGACGAGAATAAGTAGAAAAGGTGAATCATCATTATTATTAGCCCGTGGAAGCCCACTTCTGGACATGCCTTTTTCTTAAAAAGGAGGAATTGCCATCATTATCATCATAAATCTACGAAAACATTTATTTATACATATTGCAGTTATTTATATTAGTATAGATTAATATAAGGTTTATGTTAAACTCGCTTGTGTACATCACATTACTATTGTAATTGTTAATTGTACTTATTATCTGACTACAATAAAGACTAAACTAAATACCTTTACTACCTTACTATAACATATGTGAGGGCTATAAAAGCTAAGGCGCCATGTCTGTATTTTTACAAAAATGGTACCATGTAGTTTAGGAGTAACATTGACACTATCCATATATTAGCCAATCACTATGCTAAAATCACTAATAGTAAGATGACCTATGGAGAAACTTGTAAGGAAAATCCAGAGAGTAACTAAATTTCATTACGTTTTCGCACTCCCACTTCAGAGACAGTATCGCTTTTTATTTTCGTACCCCTCATATGTGTTTAAAATCCGTAGAAGAAACAGAGTCACGGATGTAGCTTAAAGGATTGCAAGGCTGAAGTGGCACTAGGCAGGGGCGCATACTTCGCAGAACCGATGGACGTTGGGGTTCATCGCTTGCGTTGCTGCTCACGAAAATGCAGTTGTAATGGCAGTTATAAAAATAGTGAAAAGCACGAAGGATTCGTTATAATTATAACGAAAATTAAATTAATTTATTAAAATTTATTTATTTAATTTAATAGGATGTTTTTATACAGCATCTCGGTAGGTTGGAGTCCAATATCAACATTACATTAAGCAGTGCGGAGAAGTAGCACTTTTATATGCAGCGAATAAAACAAGATGCTGAAAGACACGCAGAAGTTAAGAAAAACATCGTTTTTTTTTTCTTTTATGTTATGATGTTATTAACTATAAGATATTTTAAAGAGTGTAAATGTTAGCAGTATTTGATTTGGAAAATAAAACTTAAAAATACTTAAAAAGTGACGCAGTTGTAAGAAATATTACTAAAATATATTAATCGCTGATATATATCTTAGTGTTTTATTAAAAGGTACGGGTTTAAGTTATTTCATCGAGTTTTTGAAAATGTCAAACTTTTTTATTGCTAAGTACAAAAGGTTCTAATAAAAAATTCTGAAAAATAACGCAGCTTTTTAGATATTTGCGTATAAATAGTTTCATAGATAATGGTAAACTGTTCTAAAGGGTTTACAAAATTTTAACGTTTCAAAAATTTCTCTTGTTCAAAATGTTTAAATATTATTTAGTCTGACTGATCTAGAACATGATAATATTTATTTTTCTATTTCATAGATTTCACCCCATAAAGAGGTAAATCTTAATTGTTTGTAAGTTTTTTATCTATACTAATATAGATAAAAAACTTGTTTACATAATAATAAAACTATAGATACAATATGAACTTTCAGAACAATAAAAACTCAAAATATTTGGCTTCCTTCTGAAAAAAAATCTTGAGTTGCAACATACATGTTAAATTTATCCTGATGCAGTGTAGGTCTTTCGTCATTGCGTCTTTTATAGATTTGCGGCCTGGCTTAATAAGATATAACTAACAAATATACATTATTATATTTTAGCTTTATCACCAAGATACGAAATGATACCTACCAACCGTGGAAAATATCTGTTAATGTTTCAAAATTACACTTTTTCGCAACAACATCTTTCAAGAAACTATTATTGCTCGAAGAAGGATGCTGGATGCAAGGCCAAAATAAAATTGGATCATCAAGGCAAGATCTTGCCTAGTTCAATCACGGTGCATTTCCATCCGCCTCCTAAGTATGTTATGTTACCACAAGGTGACTATGTTAAGGTCACTTAGAGCATGTGAGATTATTGGGATTCATCTTTTGAAAATGTAACGATCGCTTAATTGAACTGTCTTGGTCGTGTGGCACTTTGTTGTTGATTTACATACACTGTGAGAGATACCACTACATCATCGTATCGGTGATGTTAGTATATTTAATATTTTTATAAATGTTATTTTTGACGAATACGCTGATTACAAAACAAATAATATTGAATCATGTGTAAAATTTAGACGAATAGAACCACCGCGTGTCTTTTTTTATTAAAGTCGGTATTTGATGAAACATTTGTTTTTTTGTGTGTAAAGAAGTTATTGTTTCAATCCCTAATCTACAACTTGATATATATTATTAAATAAATAAATCAAGGTATAAATTCACCTTATATTTTAATATAAAATCGAAACAAGATAATAAATAATAAAATAATCGAAATAACACAACTAATTTTTACTAATTTCAGGATTAAAGAACTTTGAATTTATTCCATCTTCGAAGGGCAAAAAGCTTATGTTAATGGTAAATGGATTCACCTACTCGCAGAAGAATGAGACGTCATATTACTACTGCTCCAAGAAAACTGCAGGCTGTAAGGCGAATGTGAAATTGCTTCCAGACGGGAACGTAAAGATTGCTTCTATTAACCATAATCATCTGCCTCCGAAATATGTAAGGACCTCCGATGGGACGTTTGTTAAAGTGTAATATTTTTACTAGATGTAACCGTACTGGTCTAATAAGAGATGAAATCTTATGGGTGATCAAAGTGTGATCCTTCTTACTGATCTATTCAATGCTATATTAACGACCAAAGTGACGCTGAACTCGTAGCGATAATACATAATTACACCTATATACAAAACACAGAAATGTACTAACTGCCACAGACTCAAGATCACGTGCCCTAAAACTCTTCAAGCATGTAATCTATTGCAAATTCCGCTGATAACCGTACCAGCTCGCTGAGTATTATGGTTTCCGTACAAGTGCTAGCACTATGGATCTAATATAGCGTTATTAACGCTAAGGCTTACAGGGAAATATCTCTGTACACATAGAATTGGTGTTATTATTTTATGTCTGTACATATTTTTCTTAGAGCTACAAAAGGCTTTAGCTATATGCGTCAACAGTTGAACTGATGGGTACTGAGATCCAAATCTGTACTGGAGGCTTATAATACCGCTTTTGCAATATCAAGCCCTTTTCTATTATCATAGGTGTTCACCGAAACTCGGCGTTGAGATCATTCTTTAACGTAATGTTATTTACAGCGACTATATAGAACCAATCATCATGGATACTGATATTGGTAAGCTCATTAGCTTACCAATATATATATATGTCATTACATAGGATCTGATCACCAGAGTAAAGGATACCCAGAACGTAAAAAGAATATCTGGTAAGATATGTGTAAGAATGCAGATCTTAAACTGAACGCGGTAGAAATCTGGTGATTGCTATGTAGCTCACGTGGTAGAGCAATTTTCTCTATCACCCAAATAGTAACTAATGAGACCATAAAAACGGATAAATTGGAATAAATTCGGAAGAAAACGAATAAATTTGGAAACAATAAAACCTTAGATCCGAGTTGCACGAATTCAGCAATGTGGGTTATGAAGTCCATGCTTATATTAACGCAGCTTGGCCAAAATGGTGAAAGATCTCCGGGACTGTATTTTTATCTTTACTTGTTTATTAAGTTTTGAGGAAAACAAACAATATTAATAAATATTGTATATTAATAAATATTGTAACAATATTAATAAATATTGTATATTAAATATCTATATATTAATTAGTAATAACTAATTAATATATAGATAACTTAATCCTATGATCAATACACAACTAAGTTTTTTTTAAATAAAAGTAGCATGACAAAATAAAAGTGATCATATACTAAAAGAAAACAAAAATAAATCTTTTGCAGTTTCGAATTATTTTTTTTTTATGTAAGAGAAGGCAAACGGGCAAGCGGGTTACCTGATGATAAGTGATCACCGTTGTGCATAGACACCTGCAACATCCGACGAATCGCATGTGCGTTGCCGGACTTTAAGAAAAGTGTAAGCTCGTTTCTTGGAGGCCCCCATGTCGTATCCGCTTGGGAAAACTGTCGCTAGGGGCTCATTCCACAGGATGGTAGTGCGATGAAAAATTGCACGAGAAACGCTACGTGATAGATCTAACTGTCCAAGTGACGACAGAGAATTTTCAAATTTTGGCGAGAAGTGCGGTGATTGAATTCAGCGGCTGGAATTAGTCCAAACAATTCCTCAGAACACTCACCGTGATAGATACGGTACAAGGTGAGAGATGCTATGTTTCTCCACAGGCCCAGTGGGTCTAGCCGATTGGAGATCCCTTGGTCGTCGACGACTTTGCGGTCATAAGATTGAAACTGGTATTGGGGAGCACCCACCCAAAGATGAGAATACTATTCTATGTGAGGCCGGGCTTGTGCCTTTTAAAGTAGCAGGAGATGGGCTGATGTGAAATACCGTCTCGATCTTCCGAGCATATCCAATTTTTTTTAGAGGCCAGCTTGGCCTTTCCAACCAGATAGTCACGGAACTAAACGTCGCTCGTAACGCCAAGGATCCGAATGCTTGAAGTGGTAACAAAGGAATGTCCCCGAAACGGGGCGATATGACAAAGGGATTCTTTTTAGCGGTAAACATGCACCTCTGTGTCTTCTCAGGGTTAAACTGAATTAAATTTAGTTGACTCCAATCCAAGACTTCCTCTAGGGAATCTCGATTTGAGACACAAGTTTGCTCCGGCACTCGTTGAGGTATTCCCGACATCTTATATCGCGGCCGGTATATAAGGCATCGCCTTTGCTGTCATTTACATAGCAATGAATATTATTAATATTCAACATATCACTCATCCAATAGAACTGACGTAATTGCAAAAAAGTTAAAATTTTATTTTGTGTTTAATTTGGATGATTTGTTGTTTAATATGGATTTTTTTCGAGAATGCTCAAATTATATATAGTAATAATAATCTATAAATAAATTATGAAAAATCATGATAATCGATATGATTTACTAAATGGGTATAATCCAATTTTAAACTGAAACGATTCTTTTGATAAATTGCAAAAATCTAATTACGTTATTGTTCGCAATAATAATTGCAAAAATCTAAATACGCAAAAGAAACAGGATAGGAGATAGCACACAGCCTTGGGGAACCCCTGAATTCACGGGCTTAGGTCTGAGCATGCACCTTCAACTACAATTTTAATGCTCCGTTCCGCGAGGAAACTGGTAATCCAATTGCATAATTTCTCGGGAAGCCCATAGGAAAGAAGCTTTGAAAGAAGTGCTTTGTGCGAAACCCGATTGATTGCCTTAGCTACATCCAGACTAATTGCCAGAGTTTCCCTCTTGTTCTCAATGCTCTTCGCTTATTTGTGAGTCAGATACACTAGAAGATCACTAGCCGAACACCCCCAACGTAAGCCGTACTAGCGGTCGCTTATCAGCTGGTGCTCACCCAGGTATTCCATGAGTTGGCGATTAATGATTGATTCCATTAATTTAGAGAACAAGGAGGTCATAACAAAAGGCCTGTAGTTGGATGGATCAGCGTGATCAGCTGTTTTAGGGGTCGAATGTACTAGAGCCGTCTTCCACGAATTCGGGACAATGTCAGTTGTAAAGGAATACTAAAAAAAGGAGCTTGAGAATCGGTGTTAACTCTGGAGTACACGTGTTTAAGACAAATTAAGGGTTTCCGTCAGGTCAGCTCGACTTATAATAATTTTCATTGCGGGATTATCGGTGGAGAGCTCCCCTGTCATCCAAAGTCGAGTTAGATGCAAAAAGAGTACCTAAACATTTCACTTTCTCCCTTGCTGTGTGAGCCAGCGAGTTATCTTCCCTGTGCAATGATGGCTCGCAGAAATTCCNTGTGTTTAAGACAAATTAAGGGTTTCCGTCAGGTCAGCTCGACTTATAATAATTTTCATTGCGGGATTATCGGTGGAGAGCTCCCCTGTCATCCAAAGTCGAGTTAGATGCAAAAAGAGTACCTAAACGTTTCACTTTCTCCCTTGCTGTGTGAGCCAGCGAGTTATCTTCCCTGTGCAATGATGGCTCGCAGAAATTCCCTTGGACAGCTTTGGCGAGTGACCAGAATGCGCGGAAGAAGGAAGGCGCACTAGCCTCTCTCCTATTCTGCCAATGATCTGTGACTTTGCTCTAGCGATAGCACTTTTGAAGGATCTGATCTGATCTATGTGAAGAAAGAATGAAGGTGTAATAACTTCTTTTCTGTGTTATGAAAAAAATAAATTTATTGACCTCTCCTATGTAATATATTCTGCCTGAAGAACTATGGATCCATCCATCCAGCTTCGAGAATGAGCCCACACAGTATACTGGTAATGCATGACATTAACCTGACTCTTGTAATTCTGTGAATTTGTGTTCCACTTTTAAACCAAGGTACCTGTGTTTATTCGTTTTTACAATTTCCTCCGTACTATCTGGTTAGTAGAGGGGTCCACATTTCCACGCAGGTTGCAGGATATATACTCGGTCTTCGCTACATTCAGTCGTAAATCGCCGTTATCAAACGTATTTATTTTATTTATTTATTTATTTACTTACTCATATTCAGACAATACAATCTACATAGCCCCTCAAAACCGAACACTCGCTTTGACTGAGGGATCAGTTGAGTCTCAACATTAACTATGTACCCTAATATACTGTATTATAAGCAGTAATAATTAGCTAATACTTACATAATATTTTTTTAATTTATTTTTAAATAACACTGTCGCGTTCGTGTCTAATCTCCGCTGGCAAATTGTTTAACAATTATTTGTTAATTACCTTATGGTAAACGTTTATTAAGTGTTCGGTCCCCATAGTAGTTGGTTGCTCTGGGGGACATTAAATTTACCAACGGACACTAATCGCGTGTTATACATATTCGTTAGAAACACAACTCAAGTCATGCTCCCGACTATCAAAATTATTTGTCAACAATAGTAAATTATGTTTTAGTCGGACTGGTAGAATTTTACAAATTTTAAAAAGTTTCTTATAGTCTCCTATGCAGCTATTTTTTATCTTTTTATTTACTAATAGTTTTAGAAATCTGACTTGAAGCGCTTCTAGCTTATCGATGTTAGTTTTAAATGTTACACCATAACTGTTGAGAGCATAACCAAAGATTGTATCCACTAGTAACATATATAGACATCTCAGAATATTAAGTGGGACTTTAAAACTTAAATGATAAAATTTGCTTAAAATTATTCTTAGCTTACCATAGACATAGTCTACATGTTGCGACCATGAAAACTTATCATCTATTTGAACTCTAAGATAGGTCACACAGCTTACAGTTAAATTTAAGTTGGTTTTTATGGACACATGAAAATTCATGAGTGTATAAATGCGGGGTGTATCAGTCCAGTAATCCTATTATTTGCTCCAGGTGTTTATTGTTAACCATAACGGGTATTATGTCATTAGCTACGGATGCTGTTCCTGTGTAGTCGCTATTACTCCATCGAGGACTATGTTAAATAAGAACGGATTTCGCGAAAGCACTTTGTGTTAATATTTGAAGAAGGCCTATTTACACCAGTGGGTGTTTATGATTGTCGCACAGAAATTGTTACGTAATGTCTGATATATAATTAGATAAGGTTAATGTTAATGCGATAGTCCGCAGAACTAGAATCGCCGACGTGGCATAAAAGATAAACTAAAGTGGCCGTAGGCAGGGCATATAGTTCGCAGGACTGATGGAAGTTGGGGTCTTAAAGTGTTGAAGTGGCGACCCTGAACTGGCTGAAGCGTTATGCGGGTAGAACCCCGACTAGGTGGACCGATGATCTGGTGAAGGTCGCGGGCAATCAGTGGATGCAGGCGACTTATAGTCGCTCAGTATAGCGATCATTAGAGGAGGTCCTTGTCCAGCAGTTGACGTCTCTAGGCTGATATGATAATGATGATGATAAAAGTTAAATAATTAAACATGTACGATGGCTCTTCTTTCAGACATTCCATTCAGACTGGTGACATCCCAAAAAGGTAAAGAAATGATTGTTATTGAAGATTACACTTATACGAAGAGTAAATATAATAATTGGCGTTGCTCTACTAGAATAAACAATTGTAAGGCCTCTCTGAGCATAGGACGAAATGGTAAAATCAAAATGATTAATAGCGTTCATACGCATTCGCCTAGACAGTTCGTAATAACATCTGATGGAAGGCTTGTGCGCATTTAGTTAAAGTCAAGCATGTTGATTTTAAATGCTAATCTATACAGTTTATATGCAATAAAATTGTATTTATTAGTTACGCTAATAAAGCGCGTAAATCTAGCCCCGTAGCTGTAAAGGTTATTGAAATCATTTACTGTAGTTTATTTGTTGAGTTTATTATGCTGATATAATATCTAAAATAAAATACTGTTACATTCAAAACACATAAGGAAGTATTTTTTTATAAATATACTATTTTCTTATAATTTCCCTTGCCCTTACCTACCCTTGCTTAAGGGTACCGCCTACATTAGAGGATCAAAAAAATCGATTTTTTTTTTGCTTAAATCGAAAGTCCTTCA
>WUAW01001570.1:96629-107929 GCA_017165845.1 Thaumetopoea pityocampa | reverse complement strand
AATCCCCCTCCTGATCAGGGGAGGTCCGTGCTCCTGTAGTGGGGACGATATGGACTGGGGATGATGATGTTAGAGGCGAGTTACCTCTTTGTGACGTTTTATGAGACTATGTTCATCAATTTGCTGATTATTTATTAACGGTGATTATTGTTTTAGGGTAGAAAGCAGTGGTGTTTGACCCTCGAGCACCGGCCCGTGGCTCTGGCCCTGGTGCCGGTGATGCACCTCGGGCTGACGCTGACGGGGGTGGCTCTCGCCTCGGGGCACGTTCACCTGTATGACGGACAAGCGCGTCGGGATACTATTTTCGTTAGAGGTTAGTTTGATTCGAGTATACAATTGTGTATATCTTGGGAGTATATCATTGTGTATATCAAACCGCACTAGGCTGGTGTAGTAGACTATGGCTTAACTCCCTCCTAATTTAGGGGAGGTCCGTGTCTCCGTAGTTGGGACGCATATGGGCTGTAGATGAGTATGATGATTTTTATTTGCTGTGTTGTGCCGGCATAATAATAGTGTCACTCTTTCTCTTCTCGTCGACACTGTGAGAACCAGCTTACAGGTATACCAGGGTAAAGGGTAGCAGCGTTATCCTGTTATTCGTTTAAAATCTACTGGGGTCTCCAAGACGTCTGCCAAGCGTGGATATTATGGCAAATCCCTAAGGCCCATGTCCAGCAAAAGTTTTCCGCGGGTTTTTGACGATGATTTTTTATTATTAAGTAGTGGTTGTTATATTCATAGACATCAATATGTCTTACTAACTGGTTGAGGAACGCGCTAATGCTGTCATAGTAGTTCATTTATAACATTGATAATTAGCTCGTGTACGAACTATATATTTGTTTAAAAGTTGGTAACTAGAGTTGGAAAAATTCTAACACTTCCAAGCATATATATTTAAGAGAGTGCCCGCATTCATAAAATTAAATATGAATCTATATGATTATTATAGTAGAGTTTGCGAACAAACTAAGCTGTGTATCGCTTCTAGTAAAACTCATTTGTTACATGAAAGCACGTTCTGTGCTGCCATACGAATTTACAATAAGCTGCCTGCGGAAATATACTTCAAATATCTTAATCTTTACAAAAGGACCAGTTTTTGATAAGTGCATACTATTATAAATTAAGTGATTATTGACTATTTATAATTTGTGAAAATATCCGGCTTCTGATGATAGTCTAGCACCTGCTATTTATGGTTTTATTATTATTATTTTATTTTGTAATAATTATTTTGTAGAATGACCTATTTTTAAGTTAATAACTGTATGTATAATTTTGCGTGCCAATTTGGTTGAATGTAGAGGTACTGATTTAAATATATTCTAACACCTGTAATTACCTATGTTCGCAATAAAGATAATGAATCTGAAAATATGGAGCTAACTGCTAGTGTCGGTGTGCATGTGTGGTAATAAGTTAGAGCAACCCAAAGGTTTAGATACCGCATGTTTGTGACGCTATTAAGCTAACGCTTGTTTTTGTATACATTTTCAGACGTGGTGTCGGTCATGAAGTTCGGACAGTTAGGACAAGAGGAACACGTATTTGTAATAGTCACTAGAAGTAAGTGCACATTTATGGATTGTCTGGCAGGGTTTACAGCGATATTTTTTATTTTATTATCTCAACGTTTTGATAAGAGTTATGCATCAATCATGTGCCGACCAAAGGTATTATAGAACCCGTCTTTGTCGACGTCTCGAACCACTAGATTATTCGTCTAAACTCTTTTGTATTTCATTATTAAGGTTACATAACGCAACAATATCCGTGTTTTCATCATCATATCAGTCCACGGACATCCACTACNAGTAAGTGCACATTTATGGATTGTCTGGCAGGGTTTACAGCGATATTTTTTATTTTATTATCTCAACGTTTCGATAAGAGTTATGCATCAATCATGTGCCGACCAAAGGTATTATAGAACCCGTCTTTGTCGACGTCTCGAACCACTAGATTATTCGTCTAAACTCTTTTGTATTTCATTATTAAGGTTACATAACGCAACAATATCCGTGTTTTCATCATCATATCAGTCCACGGACATCCACTATTGGCTATAGGCCTTCCCTAATGATCGTCACGCCGAGCGGTTTGATCCGCCTGCGTCCATCAACTGACTGCGACCTTCACCAGATCATCGGTCCATGTAGTCGAGGGTCTACTCGCATTTCGCTTTCCGGTTCGGGGTCGCCACTCCAGCACTTTAAGACCCTAACGTCCATCTGTTCTGCGAGCTATGTACCCCGTCCACTGCCACTTCAGCTTTGCAATCCTTTGAGCCACATCGGCGATTCTAGTTCTCCTGCGGATTATTTCACACGGGATCCCATTTCGCAGGGAAATTCCGAGCATAGCGCTTCCATCCGCAATTTCAGTTACAGATTTACAGGCGTTTTCACTTAGTGATTTAAGCGTAGCGACGCGTATGCTTTTTGGTAACAGAATTCCATGACGTAGACAATTCGAAACCTTACGAAACAATCTCGATATTGTTTTAAACTTTTTTATTCCATGTTTCTATATTTCAACCGCTTTACGAACATTAGGGTTGTTGACTGTTAATAATTAACAATGGAATTTAAAAAATATATATGTTGCAAACACACTTCCTTTTTAATATGTGACTGCCGTGAAATCACACGCTAGCATAAATGTATATCGCTTGTTACAACAGTCGCGATGAAAATCTGTTTACAAGCGTGTGACGTCACTAGAGGTGCATCAGAACTCCTGGATCACGTAACCGAATTAAAGAAAAGACGTACACACATACAGTCACGCCCTTTTCCCCGGTTCTCCGGCGGGAATTGAACCCCCGTCTCCGGCGTGATCGGAGAAGATAATGACTATTATACTATCCAATAATTGAGGTGGGCAGAGACCACTTCTTTCCACATGCCACAATCGTTTGATCTAATAAAGTGGCTATCTCTGGCCTACTTTTCGCTCCCGTGGAAAACGAGATGTATCGAGTGGCGAGCCACGATGCCGTCATTTTATATGGTTCACAATGCTTAACATTCCTCATTGCGTTCCCACGGAAAGATTATGATGTAGGAAAGGTGTTTTGAGCAAGGAATATGGAACTTGAAAAAAGGTCATTGGATACCTATATCTTGGGAGTAGGAAGAGACAGTAGTAGCTCTTGTCCTTTACCCTTATACTTATCTATTTGCCGGACAGGCCAAAAGACTAAGTACTCCCCGACGTTAAAAAATACGTATTTAGAATTTTAAAGAATATTTTTAATAATATGGTATTATTAAAAAAATATTTTTAATAATACCAAAGAATAGGTTTTTTTATTGATATATTTGTTGTTAAATCAGATTGAGATTTGTTGTTAAATAATTTTCAGCTGGTAATCTGATGCTGAAAATATTGAAACGGACGGCGGACTTCCACGCGCACTCTGCAGGCGTGGAGGTGACGCCATCGGTGCCGGTAGGACAGAAGCCCTGGATCTTGCCCAAAAAATCGAAACTGTTCCTCGAACAGTCCACGAGGGAGCGGGAGAACGCTGTCTGTAAGTCATATATGTTAGAGAAGATTTTTTATGAAATTAATGCTATCTTCTAATTGCTAATGCTTACTTAGTACTGTGTTAGTAGGTAATAATTATTTCAATATGCTTATCATAATTCAAGTGATATGCACTAAAAAGAGTAATGTAACAAATTAATTTAGTTTCAAAATTGAAGCATATATTCACAACATTAATATGCTATTATCTTGTTTATTACTAATTGCTATTGCTATCGTTAATATGCTATTATGTTATTTATTATGAATTGCTGTTGCCTACGTTAATCGGTACCAACTTTGAAACCATACAAATACCAGCGAACCGAGATCATAATCCCAGAACTTTGAATTAAAATCGAACGAATACATAATTAATGTTAAATAATAAACTTAAATTCAGTAGACAAAAGCGGCAGCTGATCGCATTTTAAAGCCTCATTATCTCGTCACAGCCATGCACGAGTCTTTCCAACACGAGATGAACAGACTCCGGCTGCTGGCCGCCAAGAGCCTGCTGGAAGCGCACATGAAGTCCGATAATTCCCTGGGCGCCGGCAACATGGAGTCCATTAGACTCACGGCCGAGGTACAATAACACCATTGCGCATGCGTATTTTTTTTACGCACTGAAAATGTCTGACCGTCATACCGCCGCGCTGAGGGCACGGCACGACGCTTACGTGAGAATTGCACCCACTAAAAACTGCGGCGTTCGCTTTGACCCTTGCGCCCGAGCGCGGGAAGCACACGAGTGTGCAAACGCCTGTCAAAATTGTCCAGGCAATATAATTTTATTTTTGTTCTTCCTACCCACTTAACTTTTTACACGCTATCAACTTCTTTATTTTTTTTAAAACGTGAGGTATTTTTTTTCTTTAAAATTGTATTGTACACTTAAGTCTATTTGCCGGATAAGCTAAAAGACGAAGTACTCTCTGAGCTACTTACACCACGTCTTAACACTAACAACCAACATTATAACAACAAAAGAAAACACGATAACAATAACGACTGTCCAATATAACAACGGGTTCAGGGCGCTGTGTGGGGCGCCGCGTTTGTGCAGTGCGTCAGCGATGTTTGCGTTGTCACGCGTTGATGACTTTTACGCTATAATGCGCAAAAGGTGTGCGTCGCTGCGTGAGCGAACGACGCACAGCTCGAACAGCGTTCTGAGGGCCGTTGCTGACAGGTGGGACAGCTTGTTGTTGGGTCGCTGTGTGATGCTGCACGCTGTGCGGTAGGACCTTGAGACATTTAACACGTATATTTGTTAATTTGATTTTGTGTAAATTTCTTTTATTTTTGTGTTTTTATAGGTACTAGTACTAGTCACGAATACTATTTTTACTATAACATCTATAAATTAAATTTAATCTGAAATCAATAAATATTAATCAATTATATTATCAACAACTTATTCCAAAAAGGCCAAGTTCGTAGCACCCTTAATCGACGAAAGTGTATGAGAAGACGTATGGATGTGGATGAGGCGAGAGAGGTGTGTCAAGATCGTAACATGTGGCAAACTGTGGTGTCTGCCTACCCTTATGAGATACCGGCGTGAGTGTATGTATGTATGTATTTATAAATATTATTATTATTAATGAATTCGATAAATGTTCGTCGTGTCGGCAGGTGGAAGGCTTGGGCCCAGTGTTCCGCGTGGCGCTCGTCGTTGAGAACACCTCCAAGGAGAAGGCGGTGGTCGGGCTCGCGATACTGTTCTACGTGCACACTGTCAACTACAAAGTCTCCAATCCATACATCAAGGTGAGTGACGTCTTTTAAGGATACCGGTGTAAGTTCAGACATTACCGTCATCATGAGCCCGTGGATGTCCACTGCTGGACACGGGCCTCCTCCTTAAAAATTGGGGATTTGCCATAATCTCCACGATTGGCAGCCGTCTTGGAGATCACAGTAATCGATAAGTCACGGGTGACTTGGCGTTTAGAAATGTCATTCCAATAAATATTTTTCGTTTCTATTAGCGATAACGATTGTCGAATGTCAACTTGACTAGGGGGGCTGGCTCGTGAACAGAAAGCCGGGCCAAATTTAAATATCAGGAGTCAGGCTCGCGAACATTAACATCGTAATTTCACGGTCGTAATCATACTTAAATTTTTCTCAAGCATCAGTCGGGCTTGTTTACCACCCGTTGACACAACACTTGGGCCAGTTTTTTTTTTGAGGTAAATGGCACGGGAAGGGGTTCAATAACAGGATAACGCTGCGGCCCATTACCCCGGTACACCCCTCAGCTGGTGCTCACAGCGTCCTCGGGACTCTTCCCGAGGACACTGTGAGAACCAGCTGCATCTCTATGCAGTGACGCTATTATTGTGCCGGCGCCACACGGCAAACACTCTATGTACGTAAGTCCAAACACTATACCAATCATAATTTACAGTGTTTACAACTACACTACACTTACACTTTAAAAAAAAATCACCCCAGTCCACATTCTGCCCCACTGCAGGGACACTGACCTCCCCTTATCAGGAGGGGTATTAAGCCTTAGTCTACCGCGCGTGCCCAGTGCGGATTGATATACTTTTCATATCCAAATGGGCATGCAGGTTTCATTACTAAGTTTTTTTTCCTGTTGAATACATTGGTGTCTACAGTGTAGACGGTACATGAATTAGAAATAACGCAGTGGTACGAGACCGGGATCGAACCCGCGACCATTTTGGTAGCAAGTCGTGTCTGGCGCCATTAAACCATACTTACTTAGTTACTTAAATAGTTTACACTTACATTTATTTAGTTAAATTTTATAGACGATGTGTAAAGGTGGACATAATACTTAGGGCATTCAGTAAAAAGATAAAAAGTAGGTGTAAAAATTATCATATCGCTCATCCAATAGAACAATGACGTAATTATATTTTTGCAATTTATCAGAAGAAGCGTTTCAGTTTAAAATTGGATTATATCCATTTAGTAAATCATATCAATTATCATGATTTTTTAATTTATTTATAGATTATTATTAATAATTTGATCATTCTTGAAAAAAATCCATATTAGACAACAAATCATCCAAATTAAACACAAAATAAAATTTTAACTTTTTTGCAATTACGTAATTATTCTATTGGATGAGCGATATGAGCATACCGTTTCACTTTTTACCATCGGACTACTGGGCGCACGGCGGCCTATCACCCCTACCTCGTAGACATCCCTGTCACCCGTACGAAGCGATTTGCTTCTACGTTCACAATACGTGCAGCCAAACACTAGAATAGTCTTCTTGCGTCAGTATCTCCGTCCGATTATAATGTAGGTGTTTTAATACAAGGGTGAATATATTTTTATTACGCTAGTACGTTTTACCATCCTAGGTTACATCGCCACTTACCATCAGGTGGGATTGTAATCAAGTACTGGCTTAAATATGATAAAATAATACCAGATCTTACTTTTTACTAATATAACTGTGAAAGTTTGTGTGTTTGTTAATCTGTCATGCGTCAACTTGGCATACAGGCGATTATAAGTTTCATTTTTGTCTTAACACGCTGGATGCCAACTACGAGATATCTTGTAGGTCACTTACTTGCCCAGGACGCCGACTACAAGTTTTCTCGTCCTTTCGTTATTTGTCATATTTGTACAGCTACGAGTAAACTCGTAATATAACAGTGTAAACATGAAAATAGACTATATATTCTATAGCCTCGGGAAAGGGAATAAAAAACCAGGTTGGGTTTAAATAAACAGAATATACAATTATACAAAGTTTATTCAAAAAGAAAAAATTTATACAAGGAAATATATTTCTATGTTTTGTGATAATTTTAAAAACAATCTTCCATGTAAATTAATTAATTAATTTTCCATTTAAATAAACAGAATATACAATTATACAAAGTTTATTCAAAAAGAAAAAGTTTATATAAGGAAATATATTTCTTCCATGTAAATTGCTGGCTTCTCTTGGCAGATAAGACAGAATCTCTTTGATTGTGATTTGATGTGCTATTGTTAAAGTATTTAATCATATAACATGATTAAATTAAATTGGCTCTTTAGACCGATATTGTGAAAAATTTCGTAACAGTCAATAAAAATATGTACCATAAAATATGTCCTTGTTTATTTCGAATGAATTTTAACTATATGAATGTATATATTTTATCATCTTCCACTGTTCGTACACAATTATGTTCTTCGATGTGGCATATAAACATAGAAGTATCTTCAAATTTATCTACTTTGTTAACAGGTACCACTCCTCTCACCGGGTGGAAAATTGAAATTCCCCACAAAAATCGAGGAAGTATTCGATGAGAATATAAACCCGGATGTGTTATTCCGCCCAGTGACGGGACAGGGCGGAGCGCGAGCGTTGGTGAAGGTGCTACTCCTGAAGGAGGGTCGCAAGAGCCCCGTGCTGGCAGCCACCGTGCAGATGCCGCCCACAGACCCCCTGATGCTGCCCTTCGATAAGATCCGTGTGGACGATACATGGGCTAACACATAGTATGCAATATTACCAATAGATGCCACTGTCTATCGCCGAATAAGAGAATAAATGATTCTAACTAGTACTTTGAAAATAGTTTTTCTACTTTACAAAATTTTGATCTTGGTGTGACGTTAGCACAGTAACAGCCTTACTGAATCTCTTCTGGAGGCGGAAGGGTGGAAACTAGCCGAGGAATACATAAGGGTTATCCTGCGATTCAATGAATACATACCTACGATTAACGCTCGGAACCGGTTTAATATATGCGGGTTAATAAAGGTTTTTAACGGTTTCATGTATCGTCTTCGTACAGATCGATAAGCATTTCGTTCTATTACCGAAATAAACCGGTTAATTTTAAACACGGTAGATAGCAGAATATCCTTGAAATTTCTTTGATGTAACGCCACCGAGAATACAAGCACAAGAGCTCTTGAGCCTGTACTCTCGGTGGCGTTACATCAAAGAAATTTCAAGGATATACCGGTCATTGTACGCTAATATTAAAGAGAACTATTTGCAAATATACCGGTTTGAAGGAACCAAACCGCAATGATTATGTTCCTATGTAATTATTTAGATCCAAACCGGTTTAAAAATTTAACCGGTTTTCAAGCCTTGCCTACGATGACATCCGCGTCCTGGATGTCATCGTAGGCAAGGCTTGAAAACCGGTTAAATTTTGCAAGTGTGGTTATTATTTCAATCGTGTTTTATGGGAGAGATCCAGTAGTAGGCTTTTGGATGTAGTTAAGTGGAAAGGACCTAATCCACAACAATTGATATGAGTGTCTATAGAATATTATAAAACCACTCCTAATTCACGTTTGAATGTATAAAAATGATGAATGATTCGTTTGTAATCGGTTTTACGGCCCTGGATGCCTCTTTTGAGTCTGGATGCGTTCTTTTGAGCCTTAAATGAATAAAAATGTGAAGTGTTGCCATATAATGACAATGAAACTAACAAACAATGGACGGTACTAATGAAGAATGTAAGAGTTATGGTAGCGTAGTGGATAAAGTATTGCTAGAAATCAGAAAATCGAAAGGTCTAGTATTCGATACCAACTGGCACGCTAACATTACCGTGGAGTCTCCGTATTTCGAAAAACACGTAAAACAGTTCTCCCCGTTTAGTGTTTCATCGTCGTTAGAATGAATTGGGGGAGCTTACGGTGAAGACGTCAGATGGCAGTCGGTCATCTTAATCCACCCTATATCAGCATCCAATACAAAGCAGCTAACGCAGTTGACGTAATACTGACTCGAAAGAGACCAATGGAGAATGTACAAATTAAACGAAATTAGATACCTCAAAAATTACTCAATGTGAAATGGATCTTTTTCACTGGATATTTATCCACCGTGCAGCTAGTAACTGAATGATCGCAAAACCATCGATCACAATCTATATTGTTCAAAAGACGTATAGGAGAATGGAAAACCCCCAAGAAAGGAGATTGGAAACTTTTCCAGAAAGTTAGACACTCGAGTTAATAGTAATATTTTGTTCAAATATGATTAAGCAATAACCTTGTGTCTTGTTCAAGGGCAAGGTCTTTGTTTTACCATATTGAGATTACTTAAGGCGTTAACGCTTGAAATAAAGATATGAACAGGATTTAGCTATTATTATCAACCGTATCTTTTCGGATCGACAAGTAAATGATAAATGGAATAAAAGTGTATTTACGATTAAAGTCCTGATGTGAGTACGAATTCAAATTTATAAAGTGCACTAATACTGCGTAGATAAGAGTCCACTCTATTTACGTAGAAGAAGCATACTTCTACGTTTACGAGTGTAAATACGTTTACGAGTGTAAATACGTTTACGAGTGTAAATACGTTTACGAGTGTAAATACGTTTACGAGTGTAAATACGTTTACGAGTATAAATACGTTTACGAGTATAAATACGTTACGAGAATAAATTTGAAAATATAAAAAAATGTGGTGCGAGTATAATTTTGAAAATTTTTGCGCACTGTAGTGCGATGGCAACTATCATTACATATTGGTGAACCAGCTACCATCACCTTTTATGAAACAAGTTCAGCATCATCATACTCTATCTATACATACATACAGTCACGCGTTTTTTCTCTGGCTCTCTGGTAGGGAATCGAATACCGGTCCCCCACGTGACAGGCGGGGATACTGACTACTATACTATCGAAGAACTGGGGTAGACAGAGACCACTTCTTTCCACTTGTTACAAACGTTTGATGTAGCAATGTGGCTATCCATAGCCCACTTTTCGCCCCCGCGGGAAACAAGACGTATCAGGTGGTGAACCACGACACCGTCATTTTATAAGATTCAAAAGTGTTGAAGTTCCTCATTGTTTTTCCAGTGGCTTAGTAGGGAGGAAAGGAATGAGGGTGAGGTAGGAAAGGCTTATTAAGCAAGGAATATGAAATATGGGAAAAGGACCATTGGATATAAGATACTATTATCTCGGAAGTGTAAGAAGAGACAGTACTTAGGGGGCCGGGGTTGCTTGCCTGTATACTTGCCATACAAGCTAAAAGACTAGGCACTCCCTGACCTATCTAAAATAAGAAAATAAGTAAACAAATCGTAAAAAATGTTGTTACGAGGTCACTTTTATAATTATGTAATGAAAAATAATAAGTATCATATCTGATATTTATTATTTTAATATTTTATCCCTTTAGGGGGTATTTATTAAATTATTTAGAAATATCACCTCTTTATCGTGTATTATTTATATAAAAAATACACTATTAGCTTTAATACATCGTTATTGTTTACATATATTTATTTATATAAATAAGCAACATTAAAACGAACTTAAAAAAAGCGACGATTGCAAATCTTTAGGTATTTTTGCGTGTTAACAATTTTAAATTTTCCCCTTTTTACGTAGGAAGGAGTATGTTTTAATTCCGTTGTATTATACCCGCCATGTTTAACACGTTAAACGCCTTAATTTTTCAGTTTTTCTGTTTGGTCCATGGGGAACACCATGTAGTCGACGTACAATTGTTCCGTTGGAGCCATGGGGGACACCATGTGACCGCGAGCCAGAGTCGAATTTGAGTGTTTCTATCGAGTCGTCGGGCACAGACATAAAGCTAATATGTATTAGACAACATTTTCTAGCCCCTAAAGTAATAAAAACTTATCATTAAAATTTTGTGAACAAGCGCTTTTAACCTGGCTCCATTTACGACATGAGTGAGGCGTTCAACGTGTTAAGTAAAAAACCTTTTTTTTAAATTGTAATAAGCTAGCACTTGACTA
>WUAW01001570.1:80243-96527 GCA_017165845.1 Thaumetopoea pityocampa | reverse complement strand
TCGTCCGATGATGGAAGGGAGCTGGAGGAACTATATCGTGTAATTCCTGTGCACACTCCAAAATGAATCCTTACATTTTGAGAGCCACGTGTTTCTTTGATTACATTTCATTTTCTCGTATCGTTCTTGCATATAGTGCGCACATCGGTGTGGGCACTCTGTGACTGAATGTCTAGTAAGGTAGCGTTTGCACTACACTGTCTTGTTGTGTGAAGTCTACAACATGCACCAGGCCAGCGTGGTAGACTACGCCCTAATAAGGAGAGGTTCGTGCCCCTGTAATGCAGTGCAGTTAAAGAAAATGGCGGCTGAACATTGGTACAATTTATTACGAATCTTTGTAGATGTCTGTAGGCTTTGATGGCCATAATTTACCATCATGCGGGATGCAAGCCAATTTGTACGATAGAAATTTAATACTCACCTACATTGACAAATATTTTAGAATAGTATAAGGAATATCGACCGAAACGCGCATTGGAATGATCCGTGGAGTGTTGTCATGGCCCAGAAAGGGGAGAGTATGCAATAGGGACAAGGAAGGAGAACTAAATGATTTAATGAGATTTAATAATTTATAGCGATTCGGCCCGTACGATTACGATTGATCAGTAGGGCCATAGGATCTTCCATGGCCTTATCGACCAATCTCAGTTGTTGAACAATAGACATCATAATAATTGTCTATTTAAGTAAACGAAACGTAATACGTGTTATTGTCTATTGACGTTATCTTACGTTCCCTTGTTCACTTTTCTTTGCGAATGCCGGTCGGACAATATTGTTCTCGTCAAATAAATCTATTCATTACCTTGAAATCGTATATTTATTTGATCCATAACCCTTCGTGGTATACAATTTAATGGTTGTCTACGGACCAACAAACATTTGGAATATTTTTAAGGAATTGCCTAACGACTACAAGAACGGTAATACACAAATTACGTAAATAGATTAATTTGTTATCTGGCGTCCTCTTTCACATTGAAAATTACTTAATTCAATTAATCCCGTTTCGTAATCGCTGAATGCGGTCACTCGGTCGATAAGATATCGCGGTGATCGTAGCGTCGCGAGCTAGGCTTTAATTTATGGTTAAATGTAGAAAATTAACGATGCACATAGCAACGCGGTGCTGATGTACACACACACACACACACGCCCGGGGCGCGGCGGTGTCTGATAACGGCGACACTGTGCTTCTTCCCGTGGCTGATACCATATTATGGACACTTCACACACATTGATCCAGTCCCAACCTGGGTCTCCCTGTGGCTTGGGTACTAGACAACGATATACACACTTACATAGATGAGTACTATACACAAATAGATAAATACGTCCATGACTCGGATCACACAATATTTGTTCCTACCGGGGTTCGAACCCGGGACTCATTGGTACAGAAAGCAGGGTCACTGCCTACTGTGCCAATCAGTCGTCAGTGTCTGTGAGGACCAGCTAAAGGATGTACCAGGATAATGGGCGGTAGCGTTATCTTAGTATCCAATAAAAATCTATTGTGATCTCCAATACGCCTGCCAAGCATGGGAATTATGGCAAATGTCTTTTTTTTATGAGGAGCCTAACCAATTTAATACGTATGTACAAATGCTAATTTTTTTAAGAGTTAAATTCACCCAATGTGCTTAACTGCAACGTTGTTAAGCTCGAATTTTTTAGTGACCGGGAATTCGGATAGATTTTCAGCGATATACATATATTCATCCATTTGACCCATTAAATTTCTTCACGGAGTCCATCTTCTGGTTTTTCTTCTGTGCCGAAGCGTCACAGAATTTTTAGTCAGTAAAAGTTATGGCGTAGTTCAAATATGCTCCACGCATCAGACAGAATTTTCCGTATCAAATAATATTGGAACCTGAATATCTTGATTACGCTTTACCACGTATACATTTATTTACAGATAAATAAACCCATATCTTTATTACATTTAACTATCTTTATCGTTTTGCAGTAAAAGTTTACGCAAACCACAGTTTATCTTAAAGCGAAATGATAAATGAATCCGATGTCGAGTTAAATTTCATCATCATCATTAGAATCATCAATCCGTGGAAGTCTCCTGTTGGACATGGGGGTACCTTCCTTAAAGAGTAGGGATTTGCCAAAATTTCCACACTTAACAGACGTTATGGAGATCGCAGTAGATTTTGATTGAATAACAGGATAATCTGCTACACATTATCTTGGTGCATTTCACTGATACAAAGGTCGACTGGACATGCAAGGGGTCTACGCCAACTAACAAAACCACATTTGATGTTGATAAATTTGAAAAATTTCATATTAACTACGCCTTGGGGGTCTACCCAAAAGTGAAAAATATTACAAGTGGTCTACAAGACAAAAAAGTTTGAGGACCTCTGCCTTAGCTAGTTCTCACAACACGCGAAAAGAATAAAAGGAGTGACGTTTTACGAATTTAATTTACAACAAGACAGAAAGTTACATTTAACAGATGTATTAGACGGTTGACGATTTACGACACTGAGATAGACCTGTGATCTGTGATCGATATTTTCTGTGACTGGTGACTAATTTGTTGTGTGTCGCTGATATAATAGCGTCACTATCTGTTCACGTAGACTTTATGAGAATGAAATGTACCAGCAAGGGCGTCGCCACGGGGGAGCAGGGAGGGGCAATTGTCGCCCTAGAGATTTAATAAATGTTGCCAAACGCAAAGTCCTAAGTCCCCTCACTTGCTTGACCGATCAAGCAAGTTTCGCACGTCGAACTCATGCCGCCGCCGCTGCCATTCATGTGCTTTTGACTGTATTTAAAATGCATACTTTCTCACTTGCTGGACCGATCAAGCAAGTCTCGCACGTCGACACTCATGCCGCCCCCGCCGCCATTCATGTGCTTTTGACTGTATTTAAAATACATACTTTTCCCACCCTCCAGGTATTTACTTGCTCCCCCTCCTTCCCCTCCCCGGGCTATCGGCTGGCGACGCCGTTGTGTACCAGGATAATGGGTAGCAGCGTCATCCTGTTATTCAACCAAAATCTACGGAGATTTCCAAGATAATTGTCAAGACTCCAGCCTCCAGACTTCTACGGGTTGATAAAGATGGATGGGGATGTACAATAACCCTGGATGCAACATAATTTTTTTTTCAATATAATTCAAACAGATCTAAATATCCAAAAGTAGGTAGATATGATAAATAAAAAAATGGTGTATTTATTGATATAGCGGTATTCTTTAACCTGATAAGCAGTCATAAATATGTCGTGTAGGGACCGGAGAAGGCGTGCCTCGCGGAAAATTACCGACAGCGCAAACTGTACTAAACAAGCGTAATATTATTTGTAAATACTTACGATGCGACCTATATTTTGGTCGATAAGCGTTAAATAAATAAAAACCGATGGGAAAATAAAAAAATGTACACTTGTAGCCATAGATAAAGTATGACAAGATTCGAAGGTGCCGTCGGCTAACTTCGCCAAATAAAACGATCATTACCGAATGTAATGCGACTACATATCTGTAAATTTCTTTACAAACAAGCTTTCTCAAAAAAACAAGCTTTTATTTATTTACTAGTTTTTGCCTGTTTATACATCTACTTTATCTCCGTATCATTCAAAGTTTGACTAGTAGATAATGCTTTTGGCATTAAATCCGCTTTTATATACTGTATATAAGAAATTTTTAATCCATACTATTATAAAATTGTTAAATGTAAAATTTAATTGTAAATCAAATATATTTAAACTACTCAAATCGGCTAATTAAGGGCTTCTGAAATCAAATCCGTCGATTTTGTTTGTATGTTCGAGATTCACATAAATAAAAACCAGCGTATAGATTTTGGTTAAAATACTACAGTCTTAAAGGTACTATTCCGAATTAAATGTTGTGGCATATTTCATCAAAATCGGTCCAGTAGAATTGAAGATACAGCTTGATTCCTGTTTTAGTAGCCGCCGTGAAGGTACAAGAGCTCAAGTAAAAATAGTTCCAAGGCTTTTTAAATAAATCTACGATTTTTTCGGGATTTCCCATGTTGCAGAAAATCGACATTCCCAAATGCTAGTTATTAATATAATAGAAATTATAACTAAAATGACAGATAAACAATTTTTTTCACAGCCTTTAGAGGAGGTGAAGTTTAAGTATCTATACGTAGCAGTGGAGGCCTGTGTCCTAATATCATGATGATGAATTAAAATATTATGATGATGACGACGTTTTGTAGTCTAAGTTGCTCCATATATTCACATCTACCTCTTTTTTTCCACTGATCAAATCAATAATTTCAGTGCTTAAACCGTGAAAAAAAGTGATGAAAACAACAGTTAAAGTAGCGAATGTAGAGAATGTCCTTGGCCTTAAATCCACCCTAACGTGTATAGTGTATGACGTGTATATAATCATCATCATCATCATCCCCAGTCCATATCGTCCCCACTACAGCGGCATGGACCTCCCCTGATCAGGAGGGGGATTAGGCCGTAGTCTACCGCGCTGGTCTAGTGCGGGTTGGTAGAGTTCACACACCCACGCGGGCGTGCAGGTTTCCTCACGAAATTTTCCATCTCCGTTATATAATAACCTCCTTATTCATAAAATCTTTTATTCCTAGTTTAAGTTAACACGTGGTTTGTCTCTTTCTATATCGTTACAAATTTATTAAGACTGAAAGGGACAAACTACAGATTAGCTTAAACTAGTTGTAAATATTTTTATGAATAAGGCCATAAGTGTATATAATAGTTATGTGGCTCCGACATAATAATATCGTCACTCCATTTTTTCCGTGGATACTGTGAGAACCAGCTAAGGGATGTATGAGGATAATACGCAGCAGCGTTATCTTGTAATATCGGTAAAGGGAAGATTTTACGACCATACGAGTGTTGTTTGGTGGGGCCTGCCACCACCCCGATGGCTGATGGCGAAACGTATACCTATACGATAAATCGCTATTAAATTTCTTTACCGTGATTCAGCCTCCCATGATAATGCCGTCATTCAAGAGTTGCACTATCTATTGAGGACGCGTGGAGTGAAATAGATCTCACACACAATATGGTACAACGGCAGGCGATGCATCACTGACTCAGCAGTCACAGATGCGGAATCGTTTTGGAAACTGGTGAAAAATATTTCACGTAGGTCCTCTGTGAGGTGGTGGTGTGTGAAGTGCAGGACCACGGGGCTATAACCTGAGATAAGGCATAGTTATGCCATCTATAATTGACTATTTAAATCAACACTTAATGTTCCTCTGAAAATGTATTATGATGTAATGCACTATTTATGAAACAAAACAAGGCTCGAATGTCGGTTCATTATTTTCATAAATTGTATTACGAGTAAATATAATTAAAACTGTGCAACGGCCCGGCCGAGTCATCGACCCGATACAGACGACACATAAAAGTAAAAAAGGATGTTGCCACAGCTACATTTAAATGGAGGATGGGACGGCCTTTAGTGTTGGATGCTACGAGTATATGCGTCTGTGGCGCCGTCTCATCTTCCAGAGACAGTCATTGAGGTTGGCGGCGGGGCTACCGGTGCCGAGTTTCTCGAGCGCCGCAAAAACATTTCGATCAGCACAAATTATATTTTTGAGGCATTTGGAGTAGAAACTTTAGGGCCTTGGGGAGCAGGAGCTCATAAAGTTTTCAAAGAGATCGCGGCCCGCCTGGTCAGTACAATAGGCGATCAGAACGTTGGGCTTTTTGGCTCAACGTTTAGCAACAGCTATACAACGAGGAAATTCGGCCGGCGTCATGGGCACCCTACCGACCGACAAGAGAACATCCTTAGAATATTTATAGCTTTAAGTTAATTATTGTTTTATTTTTACTATCTGTATGTAATGTAAATGTATAGTAAGTATTTATGCGAAATTATTCAAAAAGGTTCTACATATTAAATGAAAATAAAAGGAATTTCCATCTTATAAATATGTTCGGTTGCCTGGAAGAGATTGCGTCTTCGCGATAAGGCCGCCTTTGTGCACATTTTATGTATGTACTGTAATAATTAATTGTTTGTCCTATTTAAATGTGTGTGCAATAAAGTTTATTCTATTCTATTCTGTATTTTATACCAAACACATCACATTAACAAACTTGAAGCATGATCACTATAAGGCTGCATTTCCTGTGCAGTGGCCGGCGGTTATAATATAAGAATTCGCGTCACTACGACTACTGCTTACACGCGAAAAGTTTTCGAAATTGTATATTTTTCAAATTCGTCGATAGTACAGTGATGAAATAACTACATTGTAAAATATCCTATGTAAAATCTCTTCGAATATAATGATAAAAGAATGGTTTTTGGTATTATAGCTAATGTTTAATACAGACCAAGAAGCTTTTGTCGGGATAATGCTGCGATAATCTCAAAGCGGATTACCGCTGTTCCGATATCTGGCCAGTTTTATAGAGCGATAGCGTTTATTTATGTTACTTGTGATTAGGGTTGTCGAGCAAAGGAAATAGGACTACTGAAAAATTAAATAAAACAGACTCTAATTGACCATGTAGCGTCCAAGCAAAAATGTGGACAACTATTGGTAGGTCAGACATGCTCCTTGCTTGGAAGTATTTCACACAAGGGTAAGCAAAAGAAACACTGATGATAATGATTGCTTCATTATCGTTATGTCAGTCCCTACACGCCCACTGCTGGACATAGGCCTCCTCTAATGGTCGCCGCACTGTCGGCTAGGAGCCGCCCGCGCCCGCCTTTTTTCGAAATATAAGGTGTATTAAAAAGAAATCCATTATTTTTGCAATAGATGGCTTTAGTAATTTGTATTTCGCGTTGTATAAATCGATTACGCTAGATGGCGTTAAAAAATATGATTTTGTACTATAAAGTATATCAGACAGTTTTGTGATCGCTTGCCTCAATATTGTTTGGACACGCGTCAATGATGATGGACACCAGCAAACAGTAAATACTCCATATTTTATCCATACTCAAAGTAGTCTATATCGACCGCTGGGCCGATGCCCATTTATATCGATATATATGTAGACTTTGGGTATCAATGGCGTAGACTCATATCTTCAGAGAGTAAAATAGTCATCAGGGAAACTTTTCCACTGTGTCTTCTCTCGAACTAAACAGCGGGAACTTCAGGCTGGCTGTACACACATAGGTATTCATACCACTTCTCTGTCGTAAACGGGGAATTTTATCTAATACTAGCTTCTAACAGCGGCTTCACTCGCGTTGATGAATTTAAATACATGTCAGAGAACAAGTTCTGTTTCTCGGGTATAGTTTATTTTCTCGGGATACTCCGGATACTCTATGTCCTTTTCTGTACCCCTGACAACGTGTGTACAAATTTCATGATGATCGGTTGAGTAGTTAAGGTGTGTAAACGTAACAAAGAAAACTCACATTCGCATTTATAATATTAGGTTGCGTAGCCCTAACTGTAATAAAGATTTTATCATGTGTATCTAAATATTGACAGCCCTGGGCGTGGCTACACAGGTGGTCGCTTGAATTTAACTCCAACGTAGCCCGATTTTTCTTTCAGTATACTCCTGGATCTCGACCTAGCTTCTCTCATCCCAGGTAAGTCTCCTAAAAATAAATATTTTCTTATCTGTTTTACAAGTAATAACAATAATACTATATTGATGATTAATATAGGTAATATTTAATTCGCGACATTATTGCAATTTAACATGCGAACGATTCCAAGTTCGCTTGTTATAAAAAATAGTATGACGTAAGCTAATTCTGAAATTTCTAATCAACATCACACTACTTTGACAAAATCTAAATTCAGATCAAACGACACAAAATACTTCAGTATTTTTACGTTGTTTCGCGCCATGTTTACCAGCGTTAAGTATACATATTTTTACAAGTTATAAAATAGTTCTTTAAGTTAACAGTAAAATGCTGGCGAAACACATTTTATAGCTTCTGAGGGGTTTCGACGTCAGTACGATAATTACTATACTGACTAGGCGAAAGTGCTCGCAAGCCTATTGCCCCTAAAAACACGGTCTCTTTACTGTTGCTATGACTAATGATGATTGATAATCAAATGAACATTACTTTTATATACCCAATCCTAATCCTAACTTCTTATCCTAACTATGTAATATTATAAATGTAAATGCGAGTTTGTTTGTTTGTTACGCCTTAACTACTCAACCGATCATCATGCAATTTTGTACACACATTGTCAGGGGGATTACCCTGAAAAAAAAACCACTTTCGGAACTAAGGCAATCAAGTATCTAACATTTACGTAGGAATGGTACCTTTAAGACTTTAGTATGACCAAAATATACCTGTTGGTTTTTGCGTGAAGCTCGAACAAACAAAGAAACAAATATGGACGGATTTAGTTTCAGACGACTTTAATTAGGCGATCTGAGTAGTTTTTCTTTAAATATATTTGATTAACAAAATTTGACATTTATAAATTTTATAATATTACTGATATGTTATCATTATTTTCATTATCATCAGTGATTATAATATCAATCGCAAGCCGTGTCGCAATTGATAAATTACAATGTGATCATATTTTTCCATGCTATCTATGATAATTTTTCTTCATAATTAATGTGAACCTTTTATTTATTAGTCTCAACATATTCTCCTTGTTTTAACACTATTTCTCGTAATCCATAAAATAGGAGCAGAATATTATAAGCAGGTGCTCTGCTCTGTGCTTTGTGTTTCTTCTGTTCTGTGTAATTGCGGCACACTAGTGTCACTCCATCTCTTCTTGTGGGTACTGTAAAAATCATCCAAGAGGTGTCTCAGGATAATAGGCTACTGCCTATAAAAGTGCTCTTTTACCCTGCTGACCAACTAACCTATTGCGATCCCCGATATGCCTACCACCTGTGGAGTACGGCCAGTTCCTTTTTTGAGGACGAAGCCAACAGTAATATCCAACAGTAGACTTCCACGAGTACGGATGATAGTGAAGAACTGTTCAGGTTGTGTTTATCAGTAGGTAGTCTGTCCAGGCTTGCACACGTGTAATTACGCGTATATCTATCTATGTATCTATACTATTATAAAATTGTTAAATGTCATATTTTCAAAAATCAAAGATATTTAAAAACAATTATAGATCGACTAATTAAAGGCTTCTGAAACCGAATCCGTCGATGTTTGTTTGTCTGGGCTTCAAGCAAAAACCGGGGGGTAGATTTTGGTTAAACTATTACTATTAGCCTTAAAGGTATTATTCCGACTTAAATAATGCGATATGTTTCATCAAAATCGGTCTACTAGAATTGAAGATACAGCTTGATCCCTATTTTAGTGATTGATAAAAATAAAATAAGAACATTCACTTTGTTGAAACAGGTCTGTATGTACGCTGATGGTAGCGGTTAATTTATAAATTAACCGCTACCACCAGCGTACAGACAGACCTGTTTGTTTTATAAAACAGCATGCTTCCAAAATGTTAAAAATAATCTGAAATATAATGATATATAATATACAATGTCAATATTGTGTAGCGCAGTGTTGCAACTATAGATATAACTATATATGTATATAAATACAGAACTCGATATACTATTATAAAATTGTTAAATCTCAAATTTTGTAAATCAAAGATATTTAAAAACTATTCAGTTTGACTAATTAAAGGCTTCTGAAACAAAATTAGTCAATGCTTGTTTGTTTGTTCGAAAAACTAATCACGGAAAAACTACCAAAAACGACTTAAATACAGCGGCACGTCTTATCAAAATCGGTCCAGTAGAATTGAAGATACAGTTTGATCCCTAGTTTAGTAACAGCCGTTAAAATACGAGAGCTCAAGTAAAACTGGTTTATGGCTTTTCATATAAATCTATGATTGTTTCGGTATTTCCCATACAGCGGAAAACCGACTTTCACGCGGGCGGAGCCGCGGGCAAAAGCTAACATAATTACAACAGATTACACAGAACAAAATCTATAGTCGCAACTATTAGAACTATTTCGTAATCGATAAAAGCTCGTTAAATTACACGGCGAAGCTGCTGTCCAGGTCACGGTAATGATTGGACTTTGGGACGACGGCATTTTCGCTTTTATTATATTATGAATTTATGATAGTATGAAGTGTAGTTTTTGTGGCACAGGAAACATAGTATTTCTGCCTACCATTATATTTTTTTATCGTGTTAGTATTATCGCCTTCCGATGGCCGTCGCGCCATACTGAGAACCCGGATAAGTAAGGCGAATATGTGGACCCGGCGTTCTTCTACTCTTTTGAAGTCCAAACATCATTGGAATCGCGCTAATATGTAACATTGCCGTAATACTACAATTACCTCGGGGTATCTCTCACTCGCAATATTTATAAGAAGAAATGGGGTGACGGACGCTATTATGAGGCCGGTGTCGTACAACGACCATTCGAATAAATGAAAATGAATGTGACAACGGTACTTGGCATAACCATATTTTGGCGCGGTCATCGACCTGCGCGACGGAATGCCTGCGCGCTGTGTGGCCAGCGCGACGTTCACGTGCCACTTATGAATTTTATAGAACGAACTTAAAAATTTTTGCGTTCACTGATCTTGATATTAATGCTTGTTTAACATTACTACTGGCTCACTGGCTATAGAATAAATATAAAATATAGTTGAATATAATTATGCAGGAAGCAGCCCAGTGGAAATAACTACAAATCTACTTATATAAGTATTTTTCCATCTTAGATATGGATAATTATATTTAATATTACAATTATGTGTATGAACTCATTTTTGGAAAGAATGCTATGTGGCTGTTCTGTTCCTGGGGATCGTAGATGAAATGGAAGGGGAGGGGAGCGCCCATTTAAAACGAACCCTGGGAAGGAAAGCGAAATATGTAATTAGTGTCACCGCGTGCACGTCCAAAGCTGAAGTGCTGGGGAGAGCAAGTAAAGAGAAGTGCTGGAAACGCGAGATATTGAGCGGACTTTAGCATTATGGATTGGGTTATGGATAACCATAAGAGATACCAAAAATCGCTGTAAGAAAAATTATATGTTTACTTAATTATTAGTAGAAAGGAGATAGGAATATTTTCCTATGGTCACTACCAGAAAAACTATGTCATCAGTACATTATTATTACTTAATAAAGTTGTTTTTGTTACAGATCTCAAATAAATCAACATGTCTGTTGACGCCGTAAGTATAATATTTACTACCCACCACAGTTCATTCAAGTATTGTACACACGAAATATTTTTATTATGAAACAAATAGTTGCATGTATCCACGGGGAGATACAACTACCATTAGACACCTATCATATACGACTACCATCACGACTCAAAGGTACCACAGAATAAATTCATTAGACTGAACTATACTAAATGAACTGCAATTTCAAATCAATCTTATGCCGCTGATATAAATGCTTTACTGGTGTAAAAAATATTGTTTTTATAACAATGAAAATATTTGAATTTGAAAAATGTATTATATATATATTTAAATATATATATTTAAAACTGTCCAGTTTTTATGTTTTCCTATAAACGTGTACTGACAACGGAAGGTATTTATCGGTAGCATGAGGGGTCTGAACCTCAGGCCTTAAGACCCACCATGGATCTCCATTATAAACATCGTCTTACACCATTGTCATCAGTCCGTGGGTATTCATGGATATCTTTAAAAAAAAGGGTTTTGCTATAATCTTCCTACTTGGCACGTGGCAGGCGTCATAACGCTGCTGCCCATTATCCGGTGCAACCCTCAGCTGGTTATTTATAAATTCATTTAGAATTTATGATGTAAAAACCGTTCGGAGGATAGTGAAAACAGCATTAAAATCTGTTGCGTAGTTTAAAAGAAATAAGCGTACAAATAGACCGATGCGAATAACGACTTTATTTTGTATTATATTTTTTTTTCAGAAATTCACTGATGTCTCCAACAAGGTGAGGAACTGGAAAACCAAGCCCAGTGATGACGAGAACCTTGCACTTTACTCACTATACAAGCAGGCTACCATCGGTGATGTCAACATAGGTAACTTTTTTTTTAATTGCNAGCACTTGACTACAATCCCACCTGATGGTAAGTGGCGATGTAGTCTTAGGTGGTAGAGCGCACTAGCCTAACTAATTTTATTCTACAGCCTTAGTTCCTAAAGTGATCCAGGTGGACCCCTAGGTGTCCACGGGAGGCTGGACGGGGGTCTACGTTGGCGTACGCAAATTTCCACAGTTAGATCTAATATTCACATTTTTTGTCGAGTTTTGGGAATATGGTAGAAATTTAGCTGCAGGGAGTTCACCGGAACCAGTTAAATTTTGAAAGTGATGTATGAGAAAAAAGAGTCTGGGAACCTCTGGCTTACTCAATCATGAATTCTAAAAAGTGGCGGCGAGCAGCATGTTTGTTGAGCCACAGTAGGTAATAAAATAAAAAATCAATTATTAAATGTGATCATATTAATAAAAAAAAACAATTATTAGAAAATTCGCGACAAACTTAATAAAAATAGGTAGGTACTATAATATTTTTTTCGTAATTCAAACTTCTTGTAAATATCGAGATAGATAAGGGTAATTTTGGCGGCAATCCCAGTAAGACATCACCTAGTTTTAGTGTTTAATACATATTAGTTTATCGTGATGTTTGATATTTAAATATAGTGTTTCGTGAATTAAAGGTCAATAATCGTGAACATTTTTGAAACAGGGGAATACTCGTAAAACTATGACTAACATTACAAAGTGAGCGTATTTTTTCAAGATCCGCGTTAATTTCGTCTAGTCAACGTTGATTATCGTCGGATTAACGTTATAACTCCCAAAAGCAATAAAATGCGATACACCGATATTTTATTGTTAAAACGAATAAAGTATTATTAAAATGAAGATATAAGGGACTTATATAGGTTTAAAACACTTTTCTGTATGTGTTGTGTGATTTAAAATATTCTTTAAACCTAGTATTAAGGTTAGAACACATTTTGAAATAAAGGATTGCTAATACTACTTGCGTAACGTTCGAACTCATGGTGGGTACCTTATTTTTGTAGCAGAGAAAATCTATTATAGGACTACAGCGAGTCGCGTGGAGGTTTATAGGCCAGGTTACACTTTTACTGACTAAAAAATCTATGGTAAATTTTATCGATCATGGTTTTCAAAAACTTCAAGATCCATTGTAGATGATTGCCGAAGATCCTCCCCCCCCCCCAGTATTTTATAACCCTGAGGTGCTCATAGTAACTATGAATGTCACTGTTCACCTTGGGGATCGTTTGTATGGATGCACCGGGTCTCACCATAATACATGGAACTTAGGGGTAACACTTATTCGACGAGAGTGCGATAGTTGACTTTGCTCAAGTGGGGCACTATATGTTAATATATAAAATACTGCATGTGTCCCCATCTTTCAGAGAAGTGACAGTTAATGAACTTTTCATGTTTCAGCCGAGCCCAGTGGTGTCGTCGAGAAAGCGAAGTTCAAGGCGTGGACTAGCCGAAAGGGTATCTCACAGGACGACGCCAAGAAACAATATGTCGAAATGGCCGAAAAACTACACTCTAAATACGCATAGTTTTATATAAGTAATAAGTTTTTGATTATTGTGTAAATAAATACACGATTTAATATAAATGTGATTTTTATCTGGTTGCCTGTTAACTTAATTCAGTATACTAGAGTTAATTAATTATTTATTAATTAGTTAATTAATTCTTAGTTTAGTATACCTTATACACATAGCCGCACATCGGTGGAAACACTGTATATAACTGTAGATACGATAGACAAAATTGTTAGAAAGAAAGTACACTTGAAATGTATCCACTAAAACACATTTAAATTTTAACCAATCACTATGACATATGATTTAAGTTTATAAAGTTGAACCAATCATGCGCATACGCTCTACAAACCTACTATCAATGTTTTTACCCATATGGATACTATTACATCATACTTTTTAAATACAAAAATATAAAGGAAATTACTTTGAAAAGATATTCACTTGTAGAAGATTGATTGGTGGTGATGATAAGGATAAAGTTTGGTAAAAAGTTGTGATGATATATTTACATACCTAATGATTTAGTGTAGTTATATTTACAAGTTATCAAAGTTTCTAGAATTTTCCGATATTTAACTGTACGAGTGGACCTCGTAGTATAAGGTTTTGGATAGTTAACATATGGTACATACAGGTGGTGGGTAATGACCATCATTAGAGAAGGAGATGGAAAGATTAGGCGATCTGAAACTATGTAGGCTTTTTTTACTCTGTCCATAATAACTTCCATTGGTTTTGCTTTTATATTAACGGCAACGTGTTTGTTGCGTTTTTGTAGAATTTTGTATGAAACGGTGTAGCGACGTTGCAGAGAACGGCGGCCACTGTCATCCCGAAGGAATGCATGAGTCGTGATAGGCCTATCTTTGAAAATAAAGGTATAGGGCTCTAAATGGTAAGGAGCAGTGACTGATCTCAAGCTAGCAATGTTTTCGGAGTTCTGAAACAAAGTCCGTAACATCCTGAACGCACACGGGTTGTAACGGAGGCATCAAAAAATCTACCGGTAACCGTAATGGTTCACTGTAAACTAATTCAGCCGCTGAGGTCTTTAAATCATTTTTGAGGGCTGATCGCATGGCAAGAAGAACAAGGGGTAGAGCTTTTATCCAAGAATCACCATGTGTAATACCATGAGTAGTAGCTAGTCGTCCAAAGACGCTTCATAACAAAACGATCCATCAAACGACGAAATAGGTTAGATTCAAATTAACGTTCTTGGTCACTAGTGATAACAGCCGGGACACTAAACCGTGTAATCCATTCACTGAGCAAGGTCTCTGCTACTTCCTCTGCTTTTATTGAAGCCATAGGCCAGATTTCTGACTATCGAATAAATTGGTTAATAGCAGTAAGACAATACTGGTATCCTTTGTTAAAGGGAAGAGAACCTACTATGTCAATATGAATGTGAGAGAAACGGTTTGAAGTAATAGGAAAATTTGCAAGAGGAGTCATAATATGCCTAGTAATATTTGAACGTTGACAGGAAAGGCATGAGCGAAGCCACTCGTGACAATCTCAGTTCATCGAATTTCAAACGAATCTACTAGATACCAAATGTAAAATGGCTCTCACTCCAGGAAGGTTCAAATTGTGTAATTTGTCAAAATTAGGACGTCTAAAATATGTGGTCAGAAAGGGTCATAGTTTATCTGTGGAAAGATCACAAAACGGATATTGTGATATTGGTTACAGGCATAACGACTTTTTGTAGTTTGAAAGACGATGTATAACTGGATAACAAATTCTGTAACTCGACATCGTACACCTGAGATATAGCAAACGCTGAAAAATCATCTCCAAGGTTAATAGCTTTCACTCTGGACTTATGTTAGCAAACACATTTTCGGTGCCCTTTATATGAACTATCTTCTTCTTGGCGTTATTAATATCGGCTTCCATTGCAAGGGTCCGCCGTTCTACTAAGTTTCCTCCACTTTGCTCGGTCTTTGACATCCTCAATCTTAAGTCCATTGGCTTCCATATCCTTGGTCACAACATCCAGCCAGCGCTTCTTAAGGCGGCCCCGAGATCGTGCTCTAAGGACAGCCATATCGAAGCAACTCCTACCGACGTAATCTCTGAGCCGGCGTATACGTGACTGAACCATCTCAGACGACTCTCCTGGAGCTTATCTGCCACGTCACGTATACTGAGACTGCCACGGATATATGAGTTACGCACGCTGTCAGAACGTGTGACGCCACTCATCCACTTTAGCATCTTATTCCCGAGAGGCCGAGCTCCTGGATGTGCCTATTGGCCAACACTCACTGCCATATAGGAGAACTGGTCTGACAATGCCTCTGTATACCTGTCTTTCAGCCTTAGAGGCATTTACGGTCACACAGCACTCCAGAGATCTCTCGCCATTTTGCCCACCCTGCGTCAGTAACGGGCTTGGATGTCGTGATCTATGATTATAATCTATGATTTGGTGTCCTTTATATGAACTATGTCGGTAGTAAATTACAACATAAAAGAGGGCTGATTTAGCTAAACCGGAGGAAGTTTCTTATTTCGCTGAGAAAATGCATAAATCAGCGGCTTGTGATCAGTGTAGATCGTTGCATGTTGTGTCTCAAGCCAGTGGTAATTCTTTATAGTCTGCTTAAAAGTATTAGATATTAGGCCATAAAATACATAAAAAAGTAGTGGATGACATTGACAAGAACCATATTAAAATGAGGAATTTTGGCGGCAACTCCAGTGTAGCGTCACAG
>WUAW01001570.1:45213-57180 GCA_017165845.1 Thaumetopoea pityocampa | reverse complement strand
CAAACTAATCAGATCCGACCATACTACTAACGCCATCTATCGGCGACTGTTGTAAATAAAATCTAAACAATGAGCTTCCTCCTTAAAATCAAGGGATTTGCCATAATCTCCACGCTTGGCAGGCGTCCTGGAGAACGCAGTAGATTTTGATTGAATAACAGGATAACGCTGCGGCCCGTTACCCAGGTACATCCTTTAACTGGTTTTCACAGACACTGACGACTGATTGGCACAGTAGGCAGTGACCCTGCTTTCTGAGCACAAATGTTTGTACCCGAGTCATGGACGTATTTATCTATTTGTGAATAGTATTCATGTATATAAGTGTGTATATCGTTGTCTAGTACCCAAGCCACAGGGAGACCCAGGTTGGGACTGGATCAATGTGTGTGAAGTGTTCATAATATTGTATCAGCCACGAGTAGAAGCAGTGTCGCCGTTATCAGACACCGCCGCGCCCCGGGCGTGTATGTGTGTGTGTACATCAGTACCGCGTTCCTATGTGCATCGTTAATTTTCTACATTTAACCATAAATTAAAGCCTAGCTCGCGACGCTACCATCACCGCGACATCTTATCGACCGAGTGACCGCATTCAGCGATTACGAAATGGGATTAACTGAATTAAGTAATTTTCAATGTGAAAGAGGACGCCAGATAACAAATTAATCTATTTACGTAATTTGTGTATTACCGTTCTTGTAGTCGTTAAGCAATTCCTGAAGATTCCAGATGTTTATTGGATAATATTTATATTATATAAACATAATATTTACGAATATACCGGGAAGGTCTTGCGGGCGGAGTCGTGAACAACAGCTTGTCAATAATAACTTACGAGAGCGAAGTCAATTTGTTTCTCTGCTCTGTTCCCCGGCGGGTACACCGTCGCGTGGCCGTATTCCTGTGGAAATCAAAGTAATTGTGTTAAACTTTTAGTAAATGTCTGTTAATTATACTAGCTTTTGCCCGCGACTTCGCCCGCGTGAATGTCGGTTTTCCGCTATATGGAAAATTCCGAAACCATCATAGATTTATATAAAAATCCACAGAACCAATTCTGCTTTCGTACCTTAACGGCGGCTACTAAAATAATCAAGCTGTATCTTCAATTCTACCGGACTGATTTTGATGAAACGCGTTGCTGTATTTAAGTCGGAATACTACTTTTAAGACTCTAATATATTGATCAAAATCTGCCCATTGGTTTTTGCGCAATACAAACAAACAAACATCGACGGATTTGGTTTCAGAAGCTCTTAATTAGTCAATCAGATTTGTTTTTTTTTTAATATCTTTGAATTACAACATTTGACATTTAACAATTTTATAATAGTATAGATGTGAAGTATGATATTATTAGTTCCTATGCACCCTCTCCTGCACCACCAAACTATCGAGGTAATGAATGGACAGAAATAACTTCATTCAGGAGGAAATTTAAAGCCGGTCAAGTTCTTCAAAGTGCGTGTCGGGTCTTGTTGTCCAGTGATTCCTGAAGGGGGTTCCTCGGAAGTCTATTGTGCCGAATTAGATTCAGTGGGATTCCGCAAAATGGAGACATTTGTCAAGTAGAAGAGAAGTTTCTATATTATCAATGGGTGTGGTGTTCCATAAATTAAAAGCGATTATTGCCTATTCCGTGGCGTTGAAAATGTAAGAACTGCTTACGTAGTCTAGTGTACATAATTAAAAAAAACATTTTGATATGAATGGTTTAGTTATCATTCATGTCAAAATTTTGACAAACATGAATGGTTTGGTTATCCACCTAGGTACATAATGATGCCGATTCTGTTGTAAGAGACTAACTAACTAACTAAATTTGGTCCCTCCCTATCTTTTTCTAACGTCAAACGTCAAAAAGAGATAGCAACCATTTATAGCGAGAACATTTGTACCGACTTACGTTTCTGTCAAACGGATCAAAAAAATGTTGCGTTTTTGCGTATCTTTAGTTCGCGTGTTCTGAAATCACATCTATTTTTTTTAATTTTGACGGTCTGAACGGAACTGGCAGCACCAAAATTGTAGCTGTCCCGTTTTGGAATTTAACATTAGAAAAAAATAGGGAGGGACTAAATTTAGTTAAGTTCTGTTACAACAGAATCGGCACCAATAGTTGGTCGGCTATATCTTGTAAACTATTTGATTTCAGGAATTATTTTTAAAATAAATACAAATTTATGTTGTGGTTTAAAAAAACATTTAAACGCGGGAAGTGAGGATTTCAAGGAACATAATATTATATTTATTATGTGTCGCTTTTGCAGCTCCATTACTAAACACGAGAAGTAACAAGCACAACTTATTTTGAGGAGTTTTGGCGCCAACCCCAGTGAAGCGTCACTTGAAGTTTTATTTTAATGTTTTATATTAGTTTATTGTGATGTTTAATTTATAAATTTGGTGTTGTTTTGTGGTTTAATCGTCAATAATCGTGCACAATATTGAAACATTGGAATAAAACTGTGATTAACATAACAAAGTGACTGTATAATTTCAAGGCATTTTGCGTGATCAAAGTGGTATTCTTCGGATTGACTTCAAAACTCCCAAGAGGCAATAAAATGTGATACACTGATATTTTATTGTTCACTTGAAAAATATTATATAACTTATAAAATATATACACTCGACACTGGCAGACATGGCGCGAATTTGCAGCCGATTGCCGTTATGAAAAAATAAGAAGAAGAAGATTACACGGCATGTCTTGAAAATGCTTTTGGGAGGGAAGCATCTCATCTGAGTATTTTGAGGCATTTGTATGCTGAATTAGATCGTAGTCATTTTTTATTTATTAATTAATTCCTGAATAATAAATAATAAAAAAAATATTCATCATTAAAAGAATCACAGAATTAAGTACACAAGGTTTATTAGTCTCCGCACTAAGAATTCCTGTATCGTAATAGACTTCTAATGATGAATTGATGAAGCAGTAAAGATTAATATAACTGCGATCACCGAGGAAAATATGATTACTGTAAAACTGCTAATTGAAAAAAAAAATCGATAAATTACATATAAGAAGATTCAGAGACATTTTTTTATTATTTTGGGACTGGTTTGAACTAAATTAATAAATACAACAGTATTTATAAGGCAAGAAAAGTTGTCATCGCTGGATTCCTCATGCACTCATTTGACATCATAGAAGAAACAGGACCGTGTTGGTTGGTGTAAAACATCGATGGAAGAAAACGTATTTGCTGTAAGTGACTAACCAACCAACTTTTTATTAGAGTCAAAAAACCGTCGTAGAATCAGAAATAATCATAACTTTTTAACTAGTAAAAGTATTAATACATTTTTATCTTATTCATTATCTGGTAAGTTTTTTTTAATCTCCGTCAGTTTTTTAGCTCTAGTGAAAAGTTAGTTTTTAGTTACTTTTTTACACCACGATGATGGCAAACAGGCTCGCGTCCCGTTTGATGGGAAGCGGTTACCGCAGCCTATGGACGCCTGCACATCAGGAATATCACATGCGCGTTGCTGATCCTGTAGAAATTTATTTACTCCCCTCTTGAAGAATCCCATACTGTATTCCTTCGGGAAAGTCTCAACAGGGAGCTCATTCCACAATCGGAGTATTCGCGGGAGGAAATTCTTCTCAAACCGCACTGTACGTAACCATTGAGGTTATAATGTATGAAGATGAACTCCCTGTTGATGGCGAGCGGTGCGAAAGTAGAAAATGGCTGTGAGCGTCATGTCAAACCACTACTTGAAACACAGTCCATTGTAGAAGCAGAAGAACATACATAAGGAGCATTTGCATATTACTTACAGCAAATACGTTTTTCCTATCGATATGTGTCCTAAAGGACGTCCCATGATATTCTATAGGACGATCATGGACGCACAAATGCTATAAATATATGCGGAATAAAGCACTCAGTTAAAATCTACCTTGATCAAATCCACAATTTGTTTCAAAAAGGTCAAGGTCGTAGTACCCTTAATCGAAGAAAGTGTATGAATGTTGATGAGGCGAGAGAGGTGTGTCGGAATCGTAGTATATGATGAACTGTGATCTCTGTCTACCCTAATGGGATACCGGCGTGAGTGTATGTATGTATGAAAACAGCAATGTCGTGAATGTGTATTCGAAGGCGACAGCAGATCAACTAAATTGAGACGGGCGAGACGCGTGGGTAAATAATGAATGCGTCTTTTTCCAAAATTGCATATTCGTATTTGAAGAACAAAAAATATGATACTTAATGCTGAGTAGTACCAGCACTGTGTGGTGCTGTTTTAAAGTAAAACTATTACTAAAATATTACTGTTTCAATGTAAAACTTGTCTGTATTCCAGGCAATAGGCAATATGTATAGATTAATCCATAACCGAATATCTCACAATCAACTTGAAATTGAAATATAATGTTCAATTAGCGCCTCGCATTATGAAGTTCGTAACCCTATTCAATCAACGTTCCCCAAACTTTTTCCTCTCATAGATCACTTGCTATCTTTTTCAGTATTTAGTAGGCCCTCTGCTTAGTTAAGTATTGAATTTTTGCAAATTCAACAATATCAAATGTTTTGACAGTTGACATAGTGCTAATCACTTTGGCAGATTTTCTAACTATAGTAAAGTTATGGTCAACACCCAAGGGTTAAACTACTTTGGGCATTAATGTGTTAGACAAACACTGCTTTTATTGGCGCCAAATTATTTTATAAATAGCGGTTTACCAGTACGTAAGCAGCTTCATGCGTTTTAGTGACGAATCCCAGTCAGAGGTTCATAGGCGTCCGGACTTCTCGCATTTTTAATCCAATTGATGTTAATTTGCTACAGTCAGTCAGTAACTCAATTGAGTTTGCAACGCGTATTTAGAGACTTAAAAGCTTTATTCAGTAAACAATAAAGCGTACTTACATATAGATAGGGTTCCATGAACACTTCATAAATATTACTCTGGTAATTTTCTATTTCTGGTATCGTTTTGATGAGTAGATTTCGTCCGTAACCTGGTATGCCTTGCAGGGTTTTACCATATAGGGTTGCGAGCAACAACAAAAATTGACCAACGAACACATATAGTCGCAAATTCATTTTGCGAGTTAATTTAAAAAAAAAGTCGATTGAAGTCGAGTAGAAATATCGATTGGTTTCGAATCGAATGAACTTTGATTTTAAGCAGCGCGTGTATACCTAGCAAACGTCAGTGTATCAATGATTCGACATTCACGATGTAAAGTTGCAAACGGTGTACATTTTCAGGGTTCTACAAGTTTTACGGACATTGAAATCATATGAAGCCGTTACAGTCCAGTGTTCGAGCGCTTGCTTAGTATTCTCAAGGTCGCGGGCTCTTTACCCGGTTCTCATCTTTGTATTTTCGAAAATCTATGTACGAATCTTAATTTAGTCATAATTATGGTTTGTTTTCCGTGAAGGAAATCACCACGCGGGAATCAAATTTGTATACCCGAAATAAGCATATTTGTTTTCTTTTTTTTGACACAGGAAATCCCACATGTAACTATTACAAGTCAAGCTTACAGTGGTCTTCATTGACACGTTAGAGCGGGTTCAGGATTTACTTTGCATATCCTACCTACCTAGACCCTTATGTGCCTCTCTCTTTCAAGCACCTATTGGGGGGAATTTTAAGCTTGCTCCCTCTGTACCTCAGTACCTTGAGGTACATGCAGCGGCGTTTACCATGTCTGCCGCCATACTCCTTGGGAATCGCACAAGTATACTCAAGGCCCCCACATCTGACGAAGCCTCTGTCGATTCTGAAGTCTCTCTGCTAACTGTTAAGACATGGCATTTCGACCCCTGTCTCATTGGGTCGGAAACATTTATAAAAATATGGGTGTAGCGATCTACTACGCTAGATAGTACCACACATCGTCAACAGATGACGCAATTCTCAAATAATGACATTATCACAGAGAGCTGAATCACGGTGCAGAAATTTAATAGTAATTTAGCATTAGCAAGTTAGTATATACAACGTCCCGACATCAACCAGACATAACACAGGTCTGATCGAAAAATCTTCTTTTCTCCGATACTGCCACTCCTATCACACTTCGAACTACAGCTGGTGACCCTGACGTGATTATCAACGTCAGCATCAACTTCATCATTGGTCATCACTTTGCTATACTATGTATATGCCCTATTTCCTATTTATGTATGGAAAATGCAGATAACAGTTGAGCGGTCGATTTAAACTCGCAAATCAAACATAAGGAACCATATATATTTGGCTGTTCGTACAACCGACGCTTAAACTGTTGTAAATGAGTAGTTAGTCTGCGGTGTGGTGTGTGGTCCGTCGTTACTCGGTGTTCTTAAGCCAAGGCTTCGCGATCTGACACCGTGACGTAATACACAGTGCTGGATTAAACATCACCTGAACACCTGTGTTAACAAGTTTCTGAAAATAATAGTTACAAAACAAATTGCAAAGTATCAAAACTGAGAATTACTTTGCAGGAAGTCGGCCAATGCTTCTTAATGATGTTTTGTTGTTAGTGAAATATGACGTTGATTTATTTTGGGGACGACGGTAATTTTGCCTTAAGACATTGTTTTAATAATGTGACTGTTGCTATGTATGAATTTATGATTTGTATGAGTCTGTGTTACTTGATGAATAAATGATTATTATTATTATTATTTATATATAATCGTTAAAAATTGTTATAGTAAAAACAATGTATCTTGTAAAATTATTATTAGATAAAAATTTACTAACACAATATAGTATATACAGTATGAACCACAGAACAAATAAAAATATTTGTCCAATTTTCCAACAAAAACAAAAGTTCTGATGGAAATTCTATGTATTTTTAGTTTATTGTTAAAATAAACATGCCATAATAGACTAACAAACTAATCCAATATTTTATTCATAGATGCCAGTGATTATCACTTCTGCATATCGGAAATTTAAATATTGTTTCGATTTCGTCTTAATAAATTCACGTCGCTTTAAAAGTTGGCGCTGCCATCTACATCAACTTCTATTGGTTGTTAACTTTATGTGAAATAAACCGAAATTTAAAGTTAAAAAAACCGTCTCGACTACTAATTTCAAGAGTTCCTCACCACACACACTCGTACATGCAAGAAAATCAAAATTTGCAACTTTTGGTCCTTCGAACCGTAATTGCCAGAAGAAATCTAAAAAAGGAATTTATTTATTTTTTAAAGGCAGGCCACTCTGATTCTCATGGATTCATTTAATAATAAACAAATTATATTAAAACTTACCAGTTGAACCATTATTTGTATCATTTGAACCTACTGAATCTATTTAAATATAATGTGACATACAATTTGTCAACCCGTAGCATAAGTGTAGTGATGAGTCGTACCTACATACACTCAAGTCGATATCCCACAAGGGTAGGCAGAGACCATAGTACATACATACATACACTCAGGCCACTTTCGCATTGGGGTAGGCAGAGGCTACTTCTTTCGACCTGCTACGATCGTTTAATGTAGCAAAGTGGCTATCCACAGCCCACATTTCGCCCCGGTGGGCAACGAGACGTGTCGGCGAACTACGACGCCGCCATTTTATGAGGTTCAAAAATGATTAAAGTTCCTCATTACGTTCCCATGGCTTAGTAGAGAGGAAAGGAAAGAGGATGAGGTAGGAAAGGTGTATTGAGCAAGAAATATGAAATTTGGGAAAACGACTGTAAGATGTACTACTATCTCGGAAGGAGTAAGAAGAGACAGTAGTAGCTCGAGAGTCCGGGGACGCTTACCCGTATACTTAACTCTATTGCCGAACAGGATAAAAGATGACCTGATCATGATTATAGTTTAGTAGCCGTAAAGCTTTTATCGTCATGGAAAAAATCCTGCATAGTACCGCAAGTCGCAGTGGCGGTTTGAGGGGCGTCTCCTTTTCTTTCGCTAAGTGGATAAAATGTGCTACACGACACCACGACATGGCCAGGTCTCAAGTACGAAGTTGAATCAGTTCCTCATCCACTAAAAAGTCACTCGGCATCCTACTGAATGCCTATATGCCCCACAATTTAGAGTTAAACTATAAGTCCGTCTCTGGTAATAGCTGGTTCGTCACGGTATTGTCTTAGGAGGTAGGCAGTAATGGAGGAAGTGTGCGCTCGTGACCGACCGGTAGCTGGGCGCACGATGATTCGTGATGAAGGCCGGGCGAAATTATTACGCGATGATATTTCGTTTAATTGTTTTGTTTATCGCATTAACATTGCGCAATAAACGAATACGACACGACTAAAAGGTTGCATCGGTAAACCTCATTAGATCAAATTTTATTGAATGAATTCGCGTGTTGACATTACGTTTATGCACATGTATGTATGACTGTATGTTTTTAAAAATTAAAAGTAATAATGTATGATTTTAATAAAAAGCTTAAAACGAAATAAATTTGGATTATCTATTAATCACGCAAGGCTTGAAAAGGGCAGGGGGTTCGGACAAAATCACGAAATATCGCAAGGGGGACGGGGGTTGGTGTAGTGAGATATCACGTGTATTTATTTTTCGTTGAGCTTGCGATTTCTAAGCTGAAAAACAGCGCGTGATTTTTTAATACTTTGTACAAAAAAATACATGTGATTTTGGGTAGGGGAGGGTGGATGAGTCTAAAACCTTACTAGGTATCATGGGGGGGAGGGGTTATAAGTTGCTAAAAACCTCGTGATTAATGGATGCCCCACCCCCTAAAGCGCTTAAAATAAGATTTCAAAAGTTGTCAATTTGCAATTACAAATGAACGTTTCAATGACTTTATAGCAAATAAAAATTCACCTTATTTCACAGTATTAAGGTTCACTACTTGTCGCAATAATGACATTCGACATTTTGAGGATACAATCACTATAACCGCAGCGCTCGAAACGGCAACGAATAGGTGTGGAGGCAAGCAATACGTTTATTGCTATAAAGGTCGAGCGAGTAGGTGCATCATCAGAATCTCTTAGTCGTGTCAATTAAACTTCTCCTGTAATGATCGCCACACCGAGCAGTTATGAGCCGCTTGGATTTATTGACTGCCCGCGACCTTTTCCAGGGTATCGGTCCACCTAGCTGGGAGTCGTCCCGAACTACGGTTTGGTCAATGTAAGGGGTCAAAATTATTTCTTCCCATTTAATTATTGTAAATTTATCAATCATGCTATGTTATAAAAAATCATATTGCGACATTTTGGGAGTTAACTATACGATTGCTTAATTTAAATTGATTTTCTAACAATTAATTTTTGAACTTCTTGAATCTTGCACACTCGGCTATGTGGTGCCGGGGTTGTGAGAACCAGCTAAGGAATGTACCAGGATAATAGGCAGCGGCGTTATCCTCAGTCGGGTAGCTATCGTAGGGCCAGGTGGTGCAGTGCACCGGAGCCCCGAAGCTCAGAGGGCGTCCCCTAACCTAAGCTTTGAAAAGAGAGGAGCAGCCAGCTCTCGAAGCTAGAAAACCTCGAGCCTATTCTTATCTATAAGTTTAATTCATTATTTTATTATACTACCGGCAAACACTTATGATATCAATACTCTCCGTCCAGAGGTTGCCTGCAAGAGATCGCTTTCAGCGATAGGCCGCCAGTTGTAACACTTTTCGCATTTGTCTTTATTTTTGTTTTGTAATGTTTTTTTTTTGGTGTGTTAATAAAGAGTTATCTATTTATCTATCTAAGTTTGAAGGTCAACATAAGTTCAAGCTACGCGGAAAGAGGGAGTGAGGGCTCGATTCTTTCTCTATGCACCGGAGCCCTTGTCCACCTAGCTACGCTACTGGTTATCCTGTTATTTCCTCAAAATTTACTGCGTTGTCCAAGACGCCTGCCAAGCGTGGCAAATAATCAGCTTAGTAAGGAGATGACCCATGTCCAGCAGTGGCCTTCCGCTGGCTGATGATGATGATGACGAGATCTTGAATCGAATCTGTGCAATTTGAAGTGATAATGGGCATGCAGTTTGAGAAACCGATTGTCGATGAAGAAGATTTAACAGATTCAAAAGGCCGAAAATCATTCATTGTGGCGTTTTTGGTAGGTGATCCCCTAATGTGCAGTAGTTGATTTCTTCGCGCTGATGATGAAGTTAATCATATTAAGGTGACGCATGACCTTATAAAACAATATTTGTTCCAGGCCACGCCTGTCCTTGTCAGGCGTCTTGAATGGCCATATTCGTGTTGATTATTATGCGCGTATAAATTCTACACATGGTTTTGTCAAAGTTTAAGCTCATTGGTTATTATTAACATTCCACAGCCTTAAAGTCAACCAGTAGTAAGTTCTAAAGCAAAAGCTGTAGAATAGCGACATATAAAATCAAAATATATTTATTTAAAACATGGTAACTACATAAATGATGGTGTAGGTACATAGTTAACATATAGTTCAGTTGTATATGATAAAAACAAATGTCGATTTAAAACATATTGTCCGGTGGTAATTCTACAATTATTATTTACACAAGCTCCATTGTTAATATTAAATAAAAATTATAACAAACAATTCACAGTGGATCATCTTACATATTATTCAACGATAATAATATAATTTGTGCATTACTACTTCGGAGTTTAAAAATATACAAATTTTCCTAGAAATAAGACCTTTTGTATTTAACTATTAAAAACGACGTGAGGATAGAACCGCTTTTCCATTTTGCAAATGCAAGCTTTGCATCTAGGTGTAAGCTAGCTTAATTGCAAAGTCTTCTCAGCCTGGTTCCGGCATGTCTACTGAGGAGCAAGCCTTCGCTGGCGGTGCTGGCTCCCCCTGCAGCTGGGACAGGGCGCAGCGGACGGCGGATAGGGTCTCCGGGGTGTGCTTGCGACCACGAGGGGCGTGCGGTCTGTGCAGCCGTGAGACTCGCTCGGCCGTCGCCGTGGCCTCTGAGGATGAAACGAAATAGCCGATATGAGAGGTATAAAAGCACAGGCGCCACTGTTCACACCAGCAACTTTTATGATCGGGCTTTTACAGTCCAAGCTGCTCGCTTATGGAACGAACTATCAGCACCAATACGACTTGTTCGCTGGTAGAAAACTCAATTGTGGGTTAAGCTCGCCTTTGTACATTTATTTTAATAACCACATTTTTTGTGATTTGTACAATAAAGAATTAAAGACTTGTTCTGTCACTGCCAGTATTTAAACAATTTTATATAGATAAATAACTGCTTTCGTAAATACCATATCGACGCTTGAAAGGTTATTACCTAAGATGGGGATAAGCGACATTTTGGTCGAAAATTTATGCCATCCTACTTAAAATTGTCAGCTTTTTCGAATGCGCTTACTTTCATAGCTCTACAGTGATTTTTTTGTCACAGGCCCAAACAAAGAACTCAATCAATTCCTTGATCTAATCAAAATCAATTGATTTAAGCGACATAAAACCATATAAAACAACGTTTAATCAAATAAATAAGTACTTTGTCAATTAATACTTTTATTTTTCTTGATTCTAGAGCTGCTTCCATTTTCTCGATATGACAATAAATAAAAAAGTTATGTCCGTTTTTCTGCAGTTCCAACTTTAAACTGCTCTCCTGAACAATTTGGTTTTTGTCGCTTATACCCTGTTACCTTCCAACTGTCGGCATGTGTATATTTATGTGGGTGTGGGTGTGCGTGTGTGTATTTAAGGTGCAAGTACTGCTGTGTGGCGCCGGCGCAATAATAGCGTCACTCGATCTCTTCCCGCGGATAAAAAACAATAATTATAATAATATTCTGGACACTTTCACACACATTGATGTAATCCCAAACTAGGATTCCTTGTATCTTGGGTACTAGACGATGATTAGATAAATACAGTATTGTATGCAATAGATAAATACGTCTATGACTCGAATACAAACATTTGTGTTTATCACACAAAGTTTGTCCCTACCAGGTACGAACCCGGGACTCATCAGCACAGAAGGCAGGATCGCTGTCACTGTACCGATCAGTCGTTTGTAGGA